>RJWM01005881.1:0-88650 GCA_004363535.1 Dasyprocta punctata | reverse complement strand
TGTAAGTGCTCAGCATTGAAATATCATTTTAAATTATCAGAGGTACTAAGAGAAATAAAGGCCCTTAATTATTCATAAAATATGATTGTGTTCTGAGTTATCATTTCAGCTAAGTTAATCAGACATAAGAAAGTCCGCCATGATACTGAATTTATAGATAAAGAAAACTAAACATGGTAAAAACTGTTCAGATGCATGTGAAGAGGCTTCTGAATATCTTTTTTTTTTTTTGTAGCATGTCTCTTTTCTTGTCCTACAAATTACAAAATACAAATAATCCCCAGAATTGAGGTGGATATCTAGTATAAATTCAGATAGATAACTTTACTCATTGATCAGTACATATACAGTGATATGAGAAAGAAGTTGAATGTTAGACTTGTGGATCGATTGTTTTTATAGCTAGAATCAAACAATACTATTTACTCATAATACATAATATTGTGCTCTATACTTGTTGCACAACCCTACTTGTATTGTTTTTTTCCTTCTAAGTTTGCAACAGACATGCATGGAGCTTTTATTATGGGCCAGGAAATGCTCCTTACCCTTTACAGGTATTGGTTTGTATGATACTCATAATTATGTGGTCCATAAATTAATAAAAGGAAAATGAGGTCCAGAAAAGGAAAGGGACTATGCCATTAATTAAACTGAGCTATAAGAGATTCTATTAATTAAAAAGATTATAATTGCTTCTAGACCAAGAATCATTTGCTTTGGGATCAATTTCAACTTCTGTATCTGAAATTCAGCACTTTTGCTCTTTGGCCCCATGAATACTAAAGATTTGAAATAACTCAAAAGACTCTTGGGTTCCTCCATTTTATAACTTCTTTGCAATTCCTCACTTATTTGACTTTTTCTGTATCTCTTGTATCTGAGAGCAATAGGATCTCTTTTTGAGCTGCATTTGGATAACTTCTATTTTTAACTTTTATTGTTTGTATTTTACAAATTTTGTCAACTATTTACTAATGTACTGCTTGGCAAGTTTTATTGCTAATTAATGTAAATGAATGAGCCAGGCTGACATAGTCCTTATCCTCACAGAGCTTGCAATCTATTAGGATATAGACAAGTGCACAGGAGGTTAAAGTCCAGAGAGTAATGAGATATAAATGGAGGTCTGGGTTAAGGGCAGTCTGAAATCTTAGTGAAGTACAACTCTCAGCTGAGACATAAAGGAGAAATTGAAACTAACCAAATTCCAGAAAGGTGGAGACAGACCTCAAATTTCATCTTAGTATTTTTACCATACTGCCACATAGTTAGGGCTGGATAGAAACTTATGAATGAAGAGATGAACGCAAAATAAAGATGGTAACAGAGACTCTTTTTGATCAAATGTTACTCAGGCTCCCTTGAACTCTGTCCTGTTGATGAGACCTCACCCTTAGGTTCTCCTGTTGACACAATGAGCTCAATTTAGCTGAGAATCCTCCCGCCTTTGATATTAAGGAACTGATAAACAGGAATTTCTCTATCCTTTATATCTAATCAAAGTTTTAATAGTTTTTCATCTACTTACTGTCTCATTCTGCTCATTGACTATAAATTTCCGGCTGTTTTTCTGTGCTTGGAGTTGAGTCCAATCTCTCTGCTGTGTTGCAGTAGGATTTCTTTCCAGTAGACTAGAATAAAAGCTTGTTTACCACCTTAACAAAGATTAGAATTTCTGTTTAATAAAGGTAGTGATAGATGAAGGTTCAGATGCAAGAATTCAGTTCATTTTTTCCTGTTCTTTGACAATTTTCTGTAAAAAGAAGAAACTAATTTATGCAAAATTTATTGTTATGGAGAGTAAAACTAATATCTGAAAATGGTGCATTCAAAATATTAAAACAGTGCTTGGAATGTAATTGATCCTGAATAAACAACATTTGTCTTTGCTGTTGTCACTTTCTCATGCTCTTTTTTGCCAAAGTTAGCTTTGCTGTCCTGGGCTTTACATAAGGTGAATGGGAACCAAATTGGTCCTGAGATTATGTACCAAAAAATGTATATTTTTGAATCTATTTCTCTTACCAATAGAGAAGATCTATACTTTTCACTGTATTCTTCACATATGTGCAACCTTAAAAATATCATAAACCCCTACTACAGCAACTTTTATATAGGAGACAAGTATGCTTATTTTCTTGGCTCCAAGTAAACAATTCTCTGGTACATTCATCATATTAGAAAGGTCCCCTGTGTTCCTATTTTTAATTTCTATTTTTGCCACACTAAGATTCAAATTCAACACCTCTAGTTTGTTCCAACACCCCTCTCCTGTTCCAACACCTATCCCAGTTGGCTTTTTTCCTGAAGACTTTATTTTTCTCTTTAGTGCTGCATTTCCCATAGTTGCTCAAGCTGCAGACCTTGGGATAGAAATGTTGATGGTTTTCTCTGCTCTCTGCAGCAACTGTGCAATTACACACCAGCAATAATACTCTTAAAATGCCATACTTTGTCACTTTTCTCTGGTCTTATTTTTGGACCATCTTTACTCTATATTGAAATGTCTATAAAATTCTCCTAACTAGTCTCTAGGTTTCTGGATTTTTTTTCATAGTTTATTTTTCAAGGCATTATCTATCATATTTTATCTTTAAAAATTAAAAAAAAAACCAAGTTTCCTGACAGTTTCTCTCCTTCCAAACTCCTTGTTCAGCCTGAGTGCCAAGAAGTGTAACCATGGTTTCTGTCTTATATTTTCTGAGAATTTTCTATTCTCTTCTCTACCTTTCCAAATTGTAGCTTTTATGCTTTAATTCAAGTCCCACCTCTTTCAATAGAGAATCCCCTAAGTGCTACAACTCACAATTTCCTTTTTATAACTTCTCGCTACATTAATTGTTTCTCTTTTGTGTCCATATAAGCATGTACCCAGTTGCATGTGCTCAGTTTTGCCTTGTTAGGCACCTAAGGAGCACAATACATCATTCACACCTCTCTCACCATTGAACTTTCTGTACTATGTAAAATATGCTCAGTAAGCAATTGTGGTTGATAGGCAATCTTAATCACTCATGTAGGTAGGATTTTAAATTTAATTTCTTAATTGTTTTTATAAAGGAGTAGAGTAATGCAATCATACAGTTTTACTTATTTATAAGTGTATAGTCTTATGGCTGTTTGCAAACTGTCTATTCTACTACCTATGAAAATATTAATATAAATCAACATGTCATTCATCAGTTTTAAATATTGTATTCTGCAAGCAATGCTTATGTAAAAGATTTTCATTAAATAACAAAAATCACATCTTTTTAGTTGATTATGTCATAAGTTATCCCAATCTGCAGATTTGCTGGTTATTGAACCATTTCAACAAGAGTGTGGACATGAGCTTTATAAGGCTCTTTGCTCTCTGAAAATGTCTTTCGATAGTTCTACAGAGATACATTTTCACGTATGCACTGAAGGTATTAAAGGTTATTTTTCTCCCTGAAATTTATATGCAAGACATAAAGCCTAGATGAAACACACAAAAAATTTTGTACACAACTTCCATGTCCCCATTAAGAGAAGTGACTCAGTACATTTAATTTTAGCCTTTAATAACATCTTATCTGAAAGATGCAGTGATCATTTCAGATTGCTAAAGAGACAGAAAAATGAGACAAAGTGAAATAATAAATTTTATTTTAAAATATACTTAGATTGTATGCTTCCTTCTGTGACAAACGTGTCTTTAGCTTTTGTTCTTCAATATCAGGCTGAATTATCTGGTGAGCCATGAACTAGAATATTGGAACTTGACCGTACCGTAGAGATCACTTAGTGGATGCTAAAGTAAGAAAATGAAATTTATATAATACAAGGTCTGATGAAGGTTTAAAGGTGGTCTTATTGTGACTAAATGTCCAGTTTCTTAATCTTTCATCTTAATTCCATCTTAATTTGCTAACATGAAAGAATGAAATTTGCAAATATAGACTTTATGTTGAGGTGCGATCTTCATAGCAACAGGAATTAGTTGTACAGCCATGGACAAAGCTCCAAATACTATTGCAATGTTTTACCAGGGAGTTTTGACAGGTGGAAAGACAAAGCCCTCTGATACTTAAGGCTGGTAGAGCTTTCTATCTTTGCTATCACTGTATTCTGAAGTTGGGGATGACCATAGAATTCACACCATTGAGTAATGAGCATTATATAAATTCACACCAAGTTTCTTCTTCTGGGTTTTTTGAAAAAGGTTAGTCAACCAAGATAATTGCATAATATTGCCTCACTGCAGGCTGTACTTTATGTCTAAGATTTCCACATAAATGGTTACTAATTTGCAGAGTGTTCTTTTTAAATTGCAAAAATAAAAGTTGTCTGTGACTTTCTCAGTGAATTCTCCAGTAGTTTATTAATTTCAGTAAGCCAATGGTACTGGGATATATTGTTGGCAATCACAGCCACCTTGTCTTCACACTGGAGAATTGGTAGGGTTAGGTTACAATTGTGAAGTCCTACAGGCTATGATTTTTTTTGTAACCATAAATGTAAGTTATGTCAACTATCACAGGTCTGACATTTCCCCTTGGTTTCAAGAATAAAGTAACTATATAAATAAGAATGGATTTCCAAAATGTTGAAGCTTATTTGAAACATGTTGACTTTTAACCAGACATTTTCACCAGTAATATTACTTGATGCATATTCTAGTAATTTTGCTAAGCAATAATACAGCTATTGCCATTTTTCAAGGATTTGGGACTAAAGAAGTGAAATAATTTGAATTCAATAGCTGTTAAGTACATTGTGAATTCACCCCAGGCATGCTTTTAATTGGACACTCCTAATAAGATACAC
This sequence comes from Dasyprocta punctata, assembly GCA_004363535.1. Taxonomy (NCBI): domain Eukaryota; kingdom Metazoa; phylum Chordata; class Mammalia; order Rodentia; family Dasyproctidae; genus Dasyprocta; species Dasyprocta punctata. Next base: position 83,856 of record RJWM01005881.1, on the reverse strand, counting down.
ACACACAATTTAGTTCTATTATTATAAACCTTAATATTATATATATTGCTAGAATTTCATTTTTGCATTCCTATATATGTATATCATATATAATCAGTATGCAAATCTCTTCATATATTGAAAGACATTCTCTTCAAAATAAACATTGTGAATTGAATTAATCTAGTGTTCCTACGTGTAATTAAAAATTATTTTAGCTGCCAGTCAGTTCACATGTTGGAAAGACTCCGCAGGTAGCTCTATGATTTTCTTGGATAGCTCCAGTCAGACATTGTTTTATATTTATACAGAACATTATAGCTTAGTTGTTTTCATATGAATTTAACTCATAAGTTAAAAAACATAGTCCTATGTGATCATCAAGTGTGATTAAATTTGGCTACCTCACATTTTAACCTGATTGGAATTAAATACCAACTTTGAAAAAACTGGGAGAATTTACATAAAAATTACTTTCTGATTTGTTGTCCTCTGTTTCTGAACTGAGCTATTAAATGAATATTTTGTCAAGACAGATATTCACCTGGCCAATCTCACGATGCATGCAACCTACCTATTCCCTGTAAAACCTTGAGTTTAAGACCCTTGTTCTACAATTTTATCTGAATTAACTCAGAATTTTCAGTTTTTCTTTTCTCCTCTCCTGTCTTTGTCTTCATGTAGGTTTTTGGCATTGTTCCTTAGAAAAGTTAGGAAACCAGTTTTTCTGGTTGCTGTAATCTTTGATAGCTTTGTATTCCTTTCAAGAGTTTCTGGTACTATAGCAACAGAGGAACTAGGGGGTTATGGTTCACTTTCTTATAAAATGAATGTTTAAAAAGATAATAATGTGACAGCATGATGATCATTTTAAGGCACTTTAAAAAAGTATGACTGACAAACAAAAATATATTTAATATGTATATTAAAATTCAATGAGGTTGGGAATAAGTATTCAGACATAAAGTTGTCATCATCACTAAGGCCCCAGATAAATACAGAACTTCCCAAAGTTTCCTCCCACTCCCTTTACTATTAGTATTACTGTGTATATGTGTATGTACGCAAGAATATTTCATAAAGAAAATCTTAAGTGAACAGTACAGTGGTGTTTGCTGTAACTATTACCCTGCACAGTACATCTTCAGACCTTACCTTTGGAACTGAAATTTCTCATCCTTTAAACATCTATTTCTCATTTTTTTCTTCTGCCCCATCAATCATCATTCTACTCCCTTTCTATGAATTTGACTATTTTATATTTCACTTGCAAGTGTGTTGTTTTCCAGGTTGAACCATGCTGTAGCAAATGGCAGGATCTACTTTTATGAGGCTGGGATAATAGTACCTCGTGTTAACCACATTTTCTTTATCCATTCATTTTGACATGGCCGTTGCATTGTTGAGACACACAGAGAAAGTTCATAGTGCCCAGGAGTCCATCTCCCAGTCTTCCCCTTCCCCACTTGGTTTCCTCACACCTTTCCTCTTCCCTTGAAGCCCAACTGGATGTGCTGCCTCTCACTTTCTTGTCTTCTGTATTCACTGAATCCTGAGCAAGGTTTTCCCTCTCCCTCAAAAATCATTCCTTCCTTATTTCTCCCATTATTTATATCTGTATCTAGAGCCTAGGGAAGGTCAATAAAAAGATGTTCCAAGGTTTTAAATATTTTTTCTTATTAGTGCATTTGTCTGGCTATAATATTTCAATTTCACAAATGATCTAGAACTGTCTCTCCATGGAAATGATCTCAGGCACTGAACTAAAAGAATAAAATATATGCTAATGATGAAAAGAAAGGGCACAGGAGACATTACAGGAAGAAATACTTTATAGCCAACATAATGGTGTATCTAACCACTTTTAGAATAACTGAGCACTTCTGTTAAAAAAAACATAAAATGTCAAGTAGCATATATTATAAGCCAGAAGGAAACCTATTCATTTTTGATTTGTTCTTGTATCTTCCAATGCTACATAGAGGACAAAATAACTGAGGTTAATGGACTTTAATATGTCACTAGCCTAAGTGGTTAATGACAATATGAATTTAAAGGATAAGGAAAGATATTTCAAGCCTGTAATGGCATGTCATCAATCTCTGAAATGATTTTGTTTCTAGTTTGCCCTTATACTGTGGGAGTCTTTCTGTGAAGTTTTAATTCTACACATTTTTCCATTAGGGAAACCTAATTTCTTTTATTTTAAATTTGCAATAATCATTATAAACACTAAATACCTACTCATCTTTGGTTTCTATACAATCAGTGATTACAGATGCGGGTTGATGGAGCTTGGAAACTGGGCTAAGGTAGGAAATTTATCAAGTTAATTAGTGAAAAATGGGACTTCTTCCGTAACTAATACTTTGAGAATCTAACATCTCCAAAGGAATGCCATCTCTGTGCAACAGCTCATAAACACTTTTGCCATTCAAGAAAGCTGAGATAGTTTGTAGAGACACGTTAGTAAAACAATGTAAAAGCATTTGCATATGCTGTTCCCTTTTCCAGGAAAGTGCTTCTCTGATGTTACTACTGTAGAAGTTTTAGTTAGTTTTGTTTTGTCTAACAGACCTCTGGCAACACAACAGCTCATTTTATTCACTTGCATTGGTTTATTCTCATTATATTATTGCTATACCATGCATGTTCACTTGCAGATTACTTACGTCACTAGACTAGTAGGTAATGAGGGCAGGAATTTCACTCCTGGCTCACTGATTCTTAGAGCTGAAGACACAGGTCTGGCATATGGCAGGTTCCCAATAATTATTTATTTAGTAAAGTAATTTAAAAAAACATAGCCCTTCTAAGAATGATTTTAAGCTATGCAATGTATAACTACACCATTATGATAAATATATCCAATTTACCTACTTTCTTAAAGTTTCAGTTCACGTTTGTACAGGTGTACTGTTTCATCCATCAGATACAAAACACAACACAACCTACGAAACAAAACAAAAATGAAAACTTGGTAAACTAACAACCATATTTTAGAAATCTTGCATTTAGCATCAATGATCCATTTATTTCAAATATATATGTACCTTTAAAACATGTATTCTTCAGACAGATCGAATGGCAAGTTACAGTAATCTAGGCAGAGAGAAAAGCCCATGGAACATGCTGTTATTAAAGTTTATGTAATAAAAACTGCACATATTGCTGGGGAATTTAAAAGTAGGAAGATGTAACAGGAGAAGTAAATAAGAGGCAAAGATGACTGCTGGCCTCTGACTGGTCCTTGTGCTGTATTAATTTGGTGCCCCAAACTTGTACAATGGTGGACAAAAGTGAATACAGCTTTAAATGGTGGCTCAGATGTGTTTTGGGGAGGAGATGTGAATTACTCAACTTTCACATATACCATAATGTTTACTGTGGGCTGTAGAGATGGTCCAGCTCACATGGGGAGAATTTGAAGCCATTCCCACTACAGAACTGCATTCACTTATCATCTCTGTCTATCAAAAGTGATTGCCAAATGCAAGTCTTTCAGAGTTGAAATGGTAGGGAGAGGTATTGGGGGGAATTTCTAGAATATTAGTTTTTCATGATTGTTCTTAATATTTTTCAGTGGTAATATTTCAAAAAATGCTATTGCACCTCATTTTTTTGTTAAAAAAAATCTCCCTTCCAAGGAGAATGCATAGTAATTCAAAAATAACAGAGATTTGACAAAACATAATGTATTTTATTCTTTGTTGCCTGCATCACTTCTTTTTTCTAGACCAAATTTCAACCTTGCTGAGTCGTTTCTCCCAAATAGGTACTAGTGCATAAATAATCCATACATTTTCCTAGAGTTGGTTTCTTTCCACTGTGTTTAATACTCTCTGAATATTCTCTGAATAATACTCTGTTTAAATCACTAGCCCTGTTCACATGACTCATTTGCTCACTGGGTGAGTTCTAACTGATTAGGTAGGGATTTATAGAGTTCTTGCTACCTGAGTTATATACAAATAGTATTATTGTTATTGAAGTCTATGCTTACCATTCTCATGACAGGTTTTCTTCCGGACATTATACACCTACATTCTGTCTATACATAAAGAAACCTTGAATATTCTTTGAAGTTCACTTTCAATATCTTTCCTTATGGTATTATTCTTATTGCCCTTGAAGCCCCTGTTTTTTGGACTCATAGCAATTTCTGTTATTTATAATATTATGTCTTTTAAAGACTAGGCTAAATTTTTCTTAGGTAAAAAATTATTCACACTTCTTTATTTCCTCTTACTTCACAATCATCCCTCCCCAAACTTTGTCCACAGTATTGGGCAAATGCCCTGTGAATAGTATGTTTTTCCTTAAAGTATGAAAGGATGCTAATGTATCAACTAAATACTCACAACACCTTTGAAAACAGCTGCTTTAGTGACAGATAACATACAAGAACTGCACTGCAGTTGCACCAGGGAGATCATTAGGGAGATTCCAGAGACCTAGCTAAATGACAGTTCAAATAAATTAACCACCTACATGGAGCTATAATGGATTTCATTTCCTGCTGCTGGCCACATAGAAGCAAAATGCCTCACACGTAGGACAGGCAGCTTGTTGAAAGGTTGGGAAAATGTCATAAGGACCTGGGTTGAGGCAATATAAGGAATGAAGATTAATTATATTCTCTGTAGTTGATGACATCATCTGTCTTTGCTGTTCACACAGCAAAAATTGATTTAATAATTCCATTACTTGTGTAGGCATTACTTTATGTAAGTTCCAGAGCATTGCAACATCCATTATCTTATTTATCAATATTAAAAAGCAATGAATGAAGAGAGGACCAAGTTTACTTGTTCCAATTATTTTGGAGAAGCAAAGGCTTGTCTTAGAGAAGTAAGCTACCAATATCACAAACCCCCTGAATTGCAAAACTAGTAAGACTAAGCCTAGTAAGTCTATCAACTCATAAGTCTGGAATACAGAATGTTCTCTTCTAGGAGAGTCTTAACTTTTAAAATAGGAAGTTCATCTCTGATGTTGAAGGAAAATATCATCTGGGATGAATGCTAGAAATTTGCTTTATAATACGGAGTGAGTTGGAGGGGGATGTGGGGTCCTGGCATGATGCTGGAACTGTGTGGTATTCTACCAGTTTAGTTAAGTTTGAAGCATGTTTTCCAGAACTTTTACCTATGTATAGTTCCTAGTTACCTGAATCATCCTTCGGCTTCTCTGCCTTCTGAGCCAGGTGTTCATCTCCAAGTGAAAGCATATCAGCATGTGTTGCAGACCTCACAGCATCAAAACTGGAGGCTTGGCAGTGGTCAGAGAGGGTGTCTCCACCCTCTGTCTTCCCGGTTCCATCTTATATCATTGGGCTCCTGTTTCTACTGACTCTTACCAACTTCACTCACAGCTCCATTTTGTAGTTACTAGCTTGTATTCCTGTATTAGTCATTCTGTGTAAAAGAGCCTAACCTTGACTATTTAACAAGTTGCCAAAATGGTATTAGGCAAAATCTCATTTTATTTATATATATATAATTGTAATTATAGATATAATTATAATTTTATAATGTCATATATTTTTCTCATTCTCTATCATATGATCAATGTCAATGCAAAAACTGTTATGGCCCAATGCAGTTATATTCTGCTCCAGTCAAAACCCTTCAATAATATAGGAGTGTTGCTAATGTGAAACTGAGATATTGATTGATAGGAAAGGAAACATGGAATGGGGAATGGAAAAAAATAGTTATAAGTACCCATGGGACAAGTTGTAGAAAGATATGTTATATTCATCATTTAAATTCATTCTTTACTTTGATGTGAGTAGATTTGCATATATATTAGCTGATTTTTTTCTTCATGTCTTCTATTTTTCTTCCCTCTGAAATAAACTATGTTAGTAATAAAATTTTGTATCTCAGTGCTTACGTTTCAGAATACCAAAATGGAAATGTGACAATCCTAGAAGAGAAGTGAAATCACCATGAACTAGATGAGTAAATGTGTATTTTCTTTTGGGGAGAGAGGCAGCATAATTTTGATGTTGTGAGGAGTAGTTGTATTATGTTAAATGGAAGTATGGTTTTGCTATTGTCTTTATTTCACAATAGCTAAGAGTAGATGGATGCCAACTTGACAAGAGTGTGATTATAATAAATTTGAATTTTCTCAATTTAGCTGAACTGTAACTACATTTCTAAGAATTCCTTTCACTGAGGAGTTTCAAGTAAGTGGGGGCCTTGGAAAGTGTTTGATGGGATTTATAGGGTCTCTGGAATCAACAGACAGCCATAATCGGGAGCTGGATATAAAGAGTGAGGACAGACCCACTAGAAGCAACCGGATCCAGGATGAACTGAGCCCTGCAGTGTTCTCTCTTGGTGCTCAAGGCACCAGTTTGAATATGTTCGTCCTTTAAAAGAGGCTGGAGTCACTTACCAATGTTATAAATGGTGCCTGTGACAGAAATCACAGAAACCAAAAGAGAAATTGTTGGGAACCTCAGCAAACATAAGAAGGTGAGTCAGATGTAAGGAACCATGTGAGTGACCTCCATCATTCCCAGGGCCTCATGATAAACCCAAATATATGACTGTTACTTCACTTTTCTTTCTGAGCCACGGCCCAGCACCAGGCTCAAAGTCAACCTTACCTGTACACTTAGCTAGTTGAAACAATTGTATACCATCAAGTACATACAATCAGAGGGGAGGGGAGGAAGAGGAAGTGGGAGAGGGAAAATAAGAGGAGACTTAGTTTTTCAATTTCCTCTTTCCATAAAAATGTATTTTATTAGTACTTGCAGTTTACATTCATTTTAGGGAGTAGGTACATGTACAGAACATTGATTTTTTACAATTTCCCTTCCCAGCCCCGCCCACCTCACACCATCTGAAGATCCACCTTCCCCAATTTCATTATTATTGTTAATATTATTTTTCATTCATATTTATGACATCATTGTGGGAGGCAACTTGAGCGGGTCCCCTTGAATGCAGAACAATTGCTGCAACTTTGATTATATCGAAACTTATTTCCTTATGTTGATATACATAGAGTTGACTATGGTATTTCCTTTTCTCTTTAATTGGCTCTAAGCATTGCAAAGAAGGCTAGCCGAGGTACTGGTATGTAATCTCTAAAGCCATCCAACAGTGTCCTATTTTCTCTCATAGTGATCTCTATAAAATACATACGCACAGTGGGATGGCAGAGCCAGTGAACTCCAGGAATGTCGACTTGGTATGAGCCTTGAGAAAGAGGCTATGGGTCCCCAGGGCATGAAAGTTTACATATCAGAAGCAGGTACAGGTATGTAATCTTTAAAGCCATCAGACAGTGTCCTGTTTCCTCCCATAGTGACCTTTGTAAAATATGTAAAGTACAGCAGGATAGCAGAGCCAGTGAGCTCCAAGAATGTCCACTAGGTATGAGCCTCCAGAAAGAGGCTGTGAGTTCCCAGGGCACAAAGTTTGCATACCAGAAACTGAAGCAGTAGCCTCCTAAAACAATTCACTTGCTATCTTGATTGGGTTGTGCAAATTGATTGCATATCTTTATCTCTGCATTTTGCAGAGATACCTTTCTCACTACCTGGCCAGCCAACTCAAGTTACTCACATAGTTCCCGCCATCCTAACTGTCACTCTTCCTCAAGCCACCCCCTTTCTTCACTAGTTAATAAATTCTGGGAGAGGCCTATGATCAAGGCCTTTGTCCTTACGTCCTCATGAGGATTGGACTTAGGACCCCTTGGCTGCCCTTAACTTTGAATATGTCTTGGTGTCTTTACTCTTGCCGTGGGTTGCATTGGAGGTGGTCGATTGGAATTAACTTACCAGGATTCCAGGAACGTCTCAGTGAAATTATAAATATAACTTCTTGGATTGTGAGGAAGACTAAAAACAGGATTATAGTACTTGGATTACCGTACTCAATATTTGAGATTACAATATTTGATGCCCAACACAATAACATATTTACGTTCACTATATGTGCAGTATTTGGTACAGGTACATGACACATCTTAGCATCAATAGCAACGCAATTCATAGTAGCCATATCCTGGAATCAGGATTTACTTTTGTGTCAGATAGCTAGAGGAGGGATAATAAGATAATCTGTGAAGTTATCTATGCTTTATGGATTAGAGTAAATTCATGATAAAAGGAAAGTGGAAGAAGAAGAGAGCAAGTGGGAGCAACTATTATACCCTCAACATGCAGTCACCATGAAATGAATAAGCTAGGTTGGTAAGTGTCCTGGCCTTGTCTCAGTGCACACGGAACATTTTCTCTAGTATGCATAATATTTTATCTAACAGCACTGTAATATTCTCTGCCCAACATCTGGAAAAAGAGGGTAACTTCTAACTTTTTTGACCTTGATTTTGTCAAGATTCTAGAATCATGGATTTTCATTTAATATTTAGTACATGAAAATGAGCATTTTCTATATTTAAACTTATAATCAAATTGTTCTGTTTTTATTTAGAATTTAATTTTAACAGAATAACAGTTTCAGTGATCAAATTAATGAAATAGAAAAATATAGTATCTTTGATTTTATTGAGGCAGAAATTATATGACATAAAATTAGCCATTTTACAGTTATCAATTCAGTGGAATTTAGTGCATTCACAGTGTTGTTCACAAACCTACCTCTAATTCTAAAGCATTTTCATCACAGTAAAAGGAAATCACATACCTACTAAGCAAGTAAAAAATGTTTTGTGTAGATGATTCTAGTTTGCTTTTTTAATTTTCAAAAAAAATTCTTATTTTGCATTTCTTTTTTTCCTTTTTTCTCGCTGATTACAGAAATTTCTCTTAAGCTGCCATGTTTTCTGTTTGTTGTGTGTATCCATGTGTATCCATCTGGAATGTTCCCCAGAAGTTTCACATGTTCAGAATTTTGAAAAATGACTGGCTCATCAGAGCACAGTGCTCAGCAGTAGACTACTCCATTGATATGTTCATAGCCAAATGTTCTGTGGGGTCTGGTCAGAAGGGTGTATCTCTCTCTCTCTCTGGCTCCTTCTTTTGCTGTCTGCTTTCTGGGTACAATGACATGAGCAGCTCTTTTTCTGTTTGTCTCTCTTCTACTATTTCTGCCTTGAAGCCCAGTGGCACGGGTTGAAACTATGAGCCATAGATGAGCTCTCCTCTTTAAATTGTAGCTGCCAGGTATTTTGTCTCAGTGATGGGACAGTATCTAAAACATCATATAACTAATATGTATATGTTATAGGTAACTATTAATAAAATGTATTAATATTTTGCATATGTCAATTTCTTTCATGTTTTGTATTTCCTGTGTTGATATGTTCATTTATTCAATTTTTAAAGTGCACAGATAAATTGTACATGTGTATAGGTCATCATATGATTTTTCGTACACATTTGTGGGAGACGACCTGAGTGGGTCCCCTTGAATGCAGAACAATTGCTGCAACTTTGATTATATCGAGACTTATTTCCTTACGTTGATATATACAGAGCTGACTATGGTATTTCCTTCTCTCTTCAATTGGCTCTAAGCATTGCAAAGAAGGCTAGCCGAGGTACTGGTATGTAACCTCTAAAGCCATCCAACAGTGTCCTGTTTCTTCCCATAGTGACATCTGTAAAATATATAGGCACAGCAGGATGGCAGAGTCAATGAGCTCCAGGAATATGAGCCTCGAGAAAGAGGCTGTGAGTCCCCAGGGCATAAAAGTTTACATATCAGAAGCAGGTACTGATATGTAATCTTTAAAGCCATCAGACAGTGTCCTGTTTCCTCCCATAGGGACCTTTGTGAAATATGTAAAGCACAGCAGGATGGCAGAGCCAGTGAGCTCCAAGAATGTCCACTGGGTATGAGTCTCCAGAAAGAGGCTGTGAGTTCCCAGGGCACAAAGTTTGCATACCAGAAACTGAAGCAGTAGCCTCCTAAAACAATTCACTTGCTATCTTGATTGGGTTGTGCAAATTGATTGCATATCTTTATCTCTGCATTTTGCAGAGATACCTTTCTCGCTACCTGGCCAGCCCTCAAATTACTCACATAGTTCCCGCCATCCTAACTGTCACACATCTTCAAGCCACCGCCTTGCTTCACTAGTTAATAAATTCTGGGAGAGGCCTAGGATCAAGGCCTTTGTCCGCATGTCCTCGTGAGGATTGGACTTAGGACCCCTTGGCTGCCCTTAACTTTGAATATGTCTCAGAGTCTTTACTCTTGCCATGCGTTGCATTGGGGATGGTAGATTGAAATTAACTTGCCGGGATTCCAATAACGTCTCAGTGGAAATATAACTTCTTGGATTGTGAGGAAAACTAGAGAAAAGATTTCAGTACTTGAATTACCATACTCAATATTTGGGATTACAATAATATTCATTGTAAAATACTCAAATCATGGTAACCATATATATCTTATGAAACATTTATCAATTCTTTTTGGTAAAAACACCCAAAAAACCTTTTTTCAGATTTTTTGAGCATGCATCACATGATCTTCATCAATAGTCACCCTATGGTGTAGCAGAGTACCAGAGTTTATTTCTCTTGTCACATATTTAATTGAATTTGTTTGTTTATTTTTTGGTACCAGGAATTGAACTCACAATCTCATGTATTTAATTTTAAAATTTCAAATCTGTCAGTCATTTTCTTTAAGTTTGTACTTAATTCTCATTTTTAAAAGTCCTGTATTATACTGAGAAGATGCAAGAGATTATTTCAATTATTTTATATTTATTTAAACATGCTAGAGCCAAGCGTGGTGGTGCACACCTATAATCCCAGCACTCGGAAGGCTGAGGTAGGAGGAGCTTTGTGAGTTCGAGGCAAGCTTGGGCTACAACGTGAGCACAAGACTGGTCTGAACTACATAGTGCAACCCTGTCCCAAAAACCTAGGGCTGGGAGTTGGCCTCAGTGGCTTAAGTACCTGCCTGGCAGGTGTGAGGTTGTGAGTTTGATCCCTGGTGCCACAAAAATAAATAAGTAAATAAATATGCTATATGAGATCATATGCAGTCTATTATGTCAAGTAGTTTTGTTTTATGACATTGGATGTGCTGACATTCAGAGCATATATATTTACAATTGTTATCTCTTCCGGTTCAATTGTTGCCTTTAAAAATATGTAGCAACTTTTTTTTCTTCTTACCAGTTGGACTTGAATTCCCATTTATCTGATCAGGATATCTGCTCCACCTTGTTTTCAGACTCCAGTTGCCTGCTGTGTTGTTTACCATCCTTTTATTTTCAGTCTATTTATTTTAATTACTTGTTTTTTATGGTCGAGGTATATTTCTTACAGGCCACATATAATTGAGTTTTATTTTCTGATGTATTCTGCCAATCTGTCTTTTGATGGCATATTAATACCATTCACATTGAGCATTAAGATTGAAACTATTTATGAACTGCTTACATTAATATTAAAGTGTTGACTGCTTGCTGTTTTCCTTTAGTTTATCTCCTCTCACAGGAAGATATATTCTTTCCTTTGGGCTCCTTAGTGATGTTGATCTCACTGTCATTGTTTAGAATTTCAAGTATGTTTTGCAATGGTGGTTCGGTGGTTATAAATTTCTTTAGATTTTCTTGCTTTTTATTTTTTCATCACATTTAAAGAATAATTTTGTAGGATACAGCAATCTGAATTGTTTTCTTTTACAGCTTGAAAACCCCTTTTCCAGTCTCTACTGGCCTTGAAGTTTTATATCCAGATATCTTGCTATTTTGTTAAGCTTCTTCTGAATTTCTGAGATTTTGAGCATGACGTTTTTTGGAAAGACTCTTCTCTGTTTACGCCTAGTTGGGGTCCTAAATACCTCATTTACTTCAGTATTCACTTCAGTTCTTAGATTGGAAAGTTTTCTGTAGAGACTTTGGTGAATAATTTTGTATACTTTTAGTTTCTTTCTCTAGTTCTTCCTTAATGCCTATAACTCTTAGGGTTTTTTTTTTTCTTTAATGATCATCTAGGACCTCTTGAATCAACTTTTGTGGGTTTTTGTTGTTGTTTCTGTCTTAAGAGTATCATCAAATAGACTATTTACTGCTTTATTAGTGCTCTCAAGTCCTGATATTTTCTCCTTTGTTTAGTCATACTGATTGGCATAGATTTCAATTTTTTTTAATTTTCAGGATTTCCGCTTGATTCCTTTATACAATATCTGATACTTTACCAACTTGGCCAGTCATAAAATGCATTGTCTTCTTTAATTCATTTATCTGTTTATTTGTATTTTCTTAAGCTCATTTATCACCATATTAATTGAATCATTTATTGACTTATTTGCATCATTTTTGACCATATTGAATATCTTAATACATGTGCCCATTTGTCTTGTTTTGTTTTGTTTTGTTTTTGTTTTTGGAATTTGCAAACACTTTAACTATTTGTTTTTTGTGCCCTTTGTTTGGAAATTCCTGCCTTTCTGCCTATGAGAATAGTTTTGGAGGACTTATGAATTTTTGGAAGTATCTGTTGCCTTGTTTTCTAATGATTCCAGTGTTTTGATATTGAGTTGTACATCAGTTAATGTATAACATTTTGTCATTACTGTGGACATCTCTTTAGTTAGTGGATTTCCCTTTGGTATACCCTTGGTTTTGCTGTTCACATACCCATTTCACCTATTCAATGCATTAGGGTGCATCTTGGTTTCTACCTGGCATGGAGAGAACAAATAGTAAAGTCAGACTTTGACCCTGATGTTCTTCCTCCTTGGTTCAGCAATGATGAGATCCTGACTTATACTACTTAACAAGGATTGGGGCTGAGCTCCAGTCCTCTGCGGTTAGTTTACATATGTCAACTAGTGCTTGAGCTGATTCCCTACCAATGACCTGAGCTCTTGCCTACAAGAAAGGCAAGGGTTCAGATAGCCCAGACAGACCACCAACACTACCTCTCAGTCTCTCTGCAAGCAGAGTTTTGATGGATTTCAGCTGTGTTTCTTGGGCACTACCAGCTGAAGGTATTCTGCATCTGCCTTGTGAACTGGTACCTTTAAGTATATGGTTGTCTAGGGTTGGCACTGGTTTTCAATTCTCTGGAATGCTTTTGCAAACCTCAGTCTTCTTCCCTTCACAGTAACCCTGTGGTTGCTTAAGTCTGCTTTTTCTATGCCACTCTGGCTCAGTGTACCAGGTCAGATCTGCTGTTTGCTGTACTCCTGTCTGACTCTTTCTGCTTGGTCAATCTTTCTGTCCACTTCACTCCTCTCTAGCCCCATGATACTGTAAGTCTGTGCCTCACTGAAAATTAACCCTGCATCATAAATAATTCTGTGCCTTAAGTCTGCTCCTCCAAGTCATCTGCCTTGCTAACTTGTCTGCTTTGCTTTGGTGACATGCTGGCAATTAACATGGTGGAATTCCTCCTTACTCTTTGTTCCATTCTCCAGATAACAATAGATGTAGCCTCTCTCCTGCTCCTGTAACTTGATCCCACTGTGACACAGTTGCCTCCTTTCCTGTCCCATTCTAATGAATGACTGATCACCTTTTGCCCTCTGTCCTGCAATGGAACTTTCACCTTAAAGATACATTAAGTAAAAAGTTTTCCATGCTAAGTAAAGAGAAGTATGCAAAATGGTTTCAAGCCAGTTTTAATGAGGCAAAGCAAGGGGAGGAGGGCTACTAGGACAGCTTCCCAGTGTGCTCCTACCCTTCTTCTGGAGTGCAACATGGAAGTTATCACTCTCATCTTTCATTGTTTGGCTGGAGTCAGAGTGGCTGCTTGTACAGGATGTTCCGGCATCCTGAGTTGGTGGTATTTGCAAGAGAGTGCTATGTCTTTCTTTTGACAGCAATATCTGGTGCATTGTTTAAAATGATCCCCTTTTCTTTGTAATTGTCAGTCTTTCTAGATGTCACCTGATTGCTTTCATTCTGTGGTTGTGATAATGAGAATCTTGATATACTCTAACCTCCCTTCAGAATTGTATACTCAGTGGTTTTGGAAGATAATCCCAGAGTCATTCATGGGTCCCAGTTGCTTCTAGTTACCATCTTCCCTTACTAAAATCTACACTCTTATAGACTCAAAAAGTACTTGGTAATCTAGCATCTGCTAAAGGATCATAGTTCAGTTGTAGAGACATACATTCGATGTGTCTTTGTCATATTTAAGCAAAAAAATTGGTTAAAATTCTTTGCACCACATCATGACAAATCTATATATTTTAAATAGTCAAATTAAGCATCACCAGACTGCATCACCACTGAGTTTGTATCTCAAACCTATGGTAACCATTATATTTGTGTGTATATGCATGTTCATGTGCTTACAGATTAATTCTGGAAATATAAAAAAAGCTGGAATTGAAGACAACAAAAATGCATAAGGTAATTGGGATGATCAAATTTAAAGTTTATTAAGGTATTTTATTGTAGGCTAAAGTTAGAAATATTTATCTTGATGACTGCTGTATACTGGGGACTGTCCCACAGTAATGGTAGAAAGATGGTAACTGCAAAGAATACAGAAGAGTCTTTGGAGCTGATCACCTTTAACTCCAATTTGTTTTGAAAAGTAGAAAGTAAATGCTAGATATAAGCAGATTTGAAGATGATCAGACAAGGCAAAATGAGATTGGCCCTCGTGGTCTATTGGGGACTGGGCCTAGATCCCCAATCTCCTGAACAAGCATACAGTAAAGGCTTAGATAAATGAGATAAATGGTATGGTTTTAGGGCTCCAGGAGGGTCAAAGTCCCTCCAGAGTTCTTGGCTCTAGCTGAGATGAGAGCTAAGACAAAGAGCTTCTCTGGACCACCCATATTTATTTTCATTGTAAACAAAGAGAGGGGATACTGAGGGAGGTGCCGGAACTGAGCAGGACTTGAGAGTCCCTTCGAGGACATCTCCAATTAGGAAAAGATGCCAGAAAAGGAGAACTATCTTATTTCCAAGATGGCATTTGTGGTGGGCCTGAAATGCCTGCAGAGTAAGATGCCTGTAGGGCAGTCTCTATTAATATAATTGATTATGGAGCCAAGATGTCATCAGCTTTGGCCTTCTTTACCTTGCCCTTTGAGGTATCTCTGACCTCATCGGCCACTACAGGCCTTAGTCAGGACCAGTGATTCATAGAGGTTCATTTACTGTGAATCAGCTCCCATCACCAGGCAAGGGGCTTAGGCCTAGAACAGGCTCACAGATAAATAAAAAGTCAATTAGTAAATTTTAAATCCTGCTCAGAGCCACTTCATAGTGCTCTCCAACAGTGGTCACCAACTATCAAGCTTAGAGGAAATCTGAATTGAGCACTACACTATTGTTGGCCAAAAAATGACGTGCATCACTATGGCTGCAATGACACTGAATTGGGCACAATGAGCAGAAAATACTGCAGTATATGCCCGCTGTCTGCTATTGAAACAGGAAACCAGTATTATTAGGAGTATGCCAGAGATGAGTAGTAGAAAGTAAACCATGGGAAATTTTTCTTTAAGAAAACCTAATAGAGCCCGTTCTTTTTATTTTGAAGTTGGAAACATTAATTCTTGAGAATTTATCACATTAAATATGCATATGATTAATTTATCATAAATTTATGTTGTTTTAAGTAAAAATTTTAAAAAAAGAACACATAACTTCTCAACCAGGAGATGGGCAGAAAGGAAGAAATACAACTTGATCATTCCAGTCAAATATTTAAAAAAGGGGGGAGGGCAATCTTAGAAAAGCTGAGTAAACAGCAAATATGAAGACATAGACAATAAATCCCACTATGTAGCTAATCATGATAAACAGAAAGAAGCTTCATATTAGCCTTCTTAGTCTCATATACAGACCTTCCTCATTTAACAACCTGCTTGTTTAATGATTGTTTGGACTTAAGGACAAGGCACACTGTTTAGGTTTAAGATCAGCCGCTGGAACTTACCACCTGTATTCCAACTTACAATGAAGAAACACAAGGAACAGTGCAGCCTTATGGTGGCATCTTCTATAGTACAGTGAGGCAATTTTTGCCAACTGTGCTGTGCAGTACAGTACTGTGATTTTAAAGCAAAGTAAAAGTATATAATGCTGTAGTTCTATGTTCTGTTGTACATTACAGCACTGCATGTAAGGGTTAGGCAAATAAAAACAAAGTCATCAAGTTGAAGTTTTCTGTGACCATTTCACTGTTCCAAATATTGTGAGGTACATACTATATACAATTCCTCAGTTAGCAACAAATTTAACTAGTCACCTAGTTGCAGATACTCAACTCTGTTGTTAAACAAGGAATTCCTATAGTCACAAATGTAACACAAGCTATAGTAACTGGCTATTATATACCAGATTTTCTTCTAAGAACTTTATCATATTAACGTATTTGACACTTATATAGTGAGTACTGTATTACATTTTCAAGGTAGGACAGATAAATGGAGATTTTAAAAATTGGAGTATAAAGAGAGTAACTTAGGTCTGAATTTCAGATAGATTTGTTACAGGCAACAGAGTTAGACAGAAATTTTATAGGCAGTCAGACGGGGCTAGGCCCTCAAGGAAACCAGCACAGAGGACCAGATGTCTTGTGACCTTGGAAAAGGCACACACCTCTTGCTGTGGGCCAGATCTCAAGACAGAAGGCAGAACAAATGCACCCATATCCTAAGGATTGATATTCTAAATAGTTCTCTATCACCCTGAGGAAGTCAGGAGTCAGCATCCCACCCCCCATGGGAAGAGTCATTGTTGTTAAACATCCCCACTTACTAGGTGACTTGCTTCCCCATTTGTCCTGGATTTAATCAATTTTACCTGAGCAATTAATCTTATTGGTTAACCATGGTTATGTCCCACCTTATGCCTGCCTGCCTTGTGAGTTCCCAGTTTTCCCCATCATGGTTTTACTTTATAAAAGTCCCTAAAAATGACAGCCTTTGGCAACCCGCTGGGGACCCTTTCTGTCTCTCAGACAGAAGCTCTCTTTCTCTCAATAAATATATTCTGCTCTTACCCTCCATTGTTCCTAAAATTCATTCTTTGATTTTAGAGAACACAAACTCACACTGGACATATAGTAGGTTGGGAGTTTCATTCCCCTATATCATTTGGAGGTCTGAGACCATTCCGCTATATCAGATTGGCTCCACACACATTTAATCACTATGCTACCAGCTATTCTGTCAACATTTTAAAACAACCACCATTCTTAAAAATGACATGTTAAGCATGTTATCTTTAAAAGTAGGACTACAGAAAGGATTCTTGACACTAGAGATTATATTTACATTGCATCACTTGTTTCAATCATAGTAAGAAATGATAGAGAAATAAGAGAAACAAAAATAAGGAAAGAAGAAGCAACTTTTGCCACTTTTCACTTAGAAAGCAAGGGTAGTATAGTAATTTTTAAAAATAATATAAAGCATTACCCTTTCTGGCCAAATGACTTTGAAGTGTTTGATATTCCAGTGTCTTCATCAGTGAAATGACTTATTAATCAGCCTTATTTTATAGGCTTTTATGAAGATTAAATGATGCTCCTAATTACTAACAAGCAAATAATTTCACTTAATTTGTATAAAAATTAAAAATCTGACCATAGTATGTGTAAGCAGTGATGAAATTATATGAAGACTCATATATTAGTATCATGCATGCAAATGTTAAATCTTACATCAGTTTTTAGAATGAACATATTTTGCTATGTTATAGTAGTTGATCATTAAGTTATCCCTCTTTGTGAGTTGACTTTTTATATCACTATCTTTCTCTTAGATACTCTTCTTCCATGTAGATACTTGTAAGTCACTATTCTCTTGCTCAGTGGCTACTCTTTAAGGCAGGTGATGCAAAAATCTGATTTTGATTTCAAGTTTGTAAGACTGATTATATTCATTACCTTTGGGGAAAGAGGGTAGAAACTAATTGTTTTATCATAACTACTATTTGTTTCTCCCAGTGGTTTTTAATATTTTTGTCATTTATTAAATGTGTGTACATATAAGGTTGCTTTGTGTCTCTCTATCTTATCCCTTTGGTCGGTTTTTTTGTTCCCTGCACCAACGTCACATTCTCTTAATGACTAGCTTTATGGGGCCTCTGGCTATATTAAAGGTGAGTTTCTGTGACTTATTGTGGGATTTCCCCAAGGCAAAGTCTAAGGTAGAAAGCTTATCTGCTATAGTTTGATTGGAGAGTGCAATCCTAGGGAGGAGAAGTAAGGGAGGAGAAGTAAGAAATAAGAAGTAAAGGACAAGGTGAAGCAAGAATGGAGGGTGACATTTTCTGTGCACTCACACAGTACAAACTAGGGAGAATGATAAAGAAAGCTCACTCCTGCCTCTTATGAGGGCACCAATACCATTCATGAGGGCCCCACCTTTATGATCCAAAGTGTTCTTCCCCAAATACCATTATGCTAGGGATTTGAACTTCAATCTATGAATTAGAGGAAAACAGAAACCTTTGGTTTAAGCCTCAGGAATCATTTTAAAAGTCTTGCTTAGATTTTGACTGGAATTACATTGAATCTATAGATAATCGCCATTTTAAAATTACTTCATTCTTTCATATAGCATAAAATACTTTTCCATGTATCCTGGCCTTTTTCAATGTATTTTAATTAGGCTTCATTACATTCTTCCTTTCTGTACATTTATCTACAAGAATCTGCTTTTTTGTGGCTAGTGTGCATGTTGTCTAGATATCTCTTTATGTCTTAAAATACATGTAAGCAAAAGGGAAACAATTGTAGATAAAATGGTTAAGATTCATATCAAGGATAAACACACGATATTGTGTTTTGAATGCCCTCCAAAAGTTCCTGTGTTGCAAATTTGATTCTCAATGCAGTGATGCTGGGAGGTGGGATCTGTCAGAGGTGAGTAGGCCCTGAGGGTAGGCCCATGCTTTAATGTCTTTATCAGGAGAATGGAGTCTTTATAAAAGGATAAGCTTGACCTCCTTTTGTCTCTTCCTGTCTCTTGTTCTTTCTTTGCCCTTCTGCCCTGGGATGCAATGGCAGGAAGGTCCTTATTAGATCTTCCCTTTAATCTCAGATTTCTCTGACTCCAGAATTCTGAGCCAATGAATTTTGCTTCATTATAAATTACCAGGCATGTGGAATTCTGTGATGGCAGCACAGAATGGAATAAGACAAATGGCTAAGTAACACTGAAAGATGTTCAAGCTTCCTGGGAAGAAGAATGATTTATATTGAACAATGTAGAACATAATCTGTACTACACACACACACACACACACACACTCTAGTATGTATAATTAAGAATGAAACCACTAATTATTATTCTTTTAATGGAGAAGATAGTAGAAAATATATTAAGATCAATTTGACATTATCTAGTGAAAGGAAAGATGTGAAAACAATTGTTAAAGAAATGTGTATGTGATTCAAACCCATAGACAGAAATCAACATTACTGTATTATTGTATAAAAAACCTGAGTGTTCACTGATGTAACAGTCGCTCTATCCCAACAAAAACTCTCAATTTAAAGGCCAATTGGAAAAATTAGAGCTCTTTAATAGCCCAGGCCTGGCGACGCAGTGTCCCCATATGCATAGGGAAGACTGCACGCCGAGCTGAGCAAACAAACTGCTTTTAAGCAGTAAAACCGCAAACACCTGGAGTGGGGAACGGTTTCTTTGGGGGGTTTACACCCGGCTAGGTTTCGGGGGAGTGGCGCAATACAGAACAGAAACGCGGCGCTTGGGAAAGTACAACTCATGTTAATTGGGGCATCGCGTCCTTACAAGAGCAGGACAAGGAGGGTACTCTCAGGCACACAGTGCTTGGGAAAGTACAACTTGCGTGTATCGGGGCATTACGTCTTTACAGGAGCAGGAAAAGGGGGTACTCTCAGGCAACAAGGGAGTTCACACGTTACAACATTCACTAACATGTAAAAAATTGAATACATTATAATACATTCATAATGTTACACCGTATAGGGAACTGAATGAAATATATGTAAATTGTATATATCAATTCAAATGAATATCAAGAACATAAAACCATTGGATAAAGCAAGCTTTATAAAAATACACATCAGAATAACATTTATATAAATCTTAAAACATGCGAAACAATACTATACATCCTCAATAAAGGCAGGTAAATATATGCAACCATTAATGCTATTAAAAGATGCAAAATTAAGCATAGTTAGTACCATTTGGGAAGGATGGCTACAAAATACAAGAGGAGCACCCAGGGACTCCCAACTCTACCTATAACATTATGTATCATTATAAAAATAAACTTTCATACTATTACAGAAATGTGGTACATTTCAAAAGAGGTGTCTATGCAAATGTTTGTTATACTCTGTACAACTAAGATGTTTTTGAGATTAGAAATCTTCAAACTTGTAACCAGTCCTTCAAAATGTTTTGAATCATTTTGTAGACCCTTTTTCTTTCACAAAAGATTTTTGAATTCAAAGAAAAGAAGAAAGATTTGTAATGAAACTAAGAAAAGTTTAAGTAACTTTATTTTAAAATGCAACTTGGTGTTTGGACTCCATTCCTTATGAAGGAGATGTATAACTACCTATTGTCACATCCAAACATGACTGTCCATTCCTAATTAAGAAGACATTTTATCCTACCTAACCACTGTCACCTAGAGATGAATGCCTGATTTAGCATTTGCATAATTAATTGGCTACATCTGCTCACCACTACTTTCTCAGGAAGTTTTGCAGCTTCTTTTACTGAATTTAAACACAAATTTTGGAGAGTAAGGCATGTATGTTCCCAGTGTGAACCATTTCCCCTCATATGCATTTTAATTATTATTTTAAAATGAAGCATAATTTAAGTAGGGATATATACAATGAATCTATGAAAAGGGTAATATATTTTTGTTATGGGAATAATAAGCCATCTTTATCAAATGGTTTTTAACTTATTTTTTCCTTAAATCCAGTGAATATTAATTCATTTTATCATCACATATTTTTTCAAGGTATTTATAATTACTAAGCTGCCTAACTAAGAGTTAAACTTTTTGGAAAATTGTACAACATCTATGAACCAACAGTGTTCATGAGATCTTATAAAAGTCAAAACCTAATGATTAATATAAAATTAAAGAAAATTTACTTGTTTGTTAACTAGCCTAATATTTTATGTCAAAAAGCCAACAACGTATTAAATACATTCAGAGTACTTCTTGTACTTTATTATAAAATAAAGTATAAAGTATTACCAAATAATACAAATTTGAGCATATTTTAGGATATAATATGCCATATCTAAACATAGTATCAATTTAAGTTAAATGAAAAAAAAATACCTTAGAGTATGCAGTATCATTAGGTACATTGGAGCAATATAAGGATTTTCTTAGAGTAACAGACCTCCAGTTCTTTAGCATGCTCCAAATTTTGAGGGAGAGCAGATAAATAAGAAACTGGACAGGGTTACCCAACTTCTGAAATGAGGTGCTCAATTAAATATTTTAGAATATTTCCCAGTTTGACAAATCAGGAATTTATTGCATTTATGACTGTGTCAGGTCTCCAGATAGTTTAATTTGGAATCTGTAACTTCTATATTTAGTGCACCAAAACTTTTTTGTTTTCCCCCATAGTGGCTGCATAATTTCTTTAGTAGCTTTAGAAACTTTCCAGAGGAAAATGGCTAAGTGAGTAGTTAATGAGAGGCTATTGGTGAAATTCTTAAAGCTCCTTAAGTGGCAGCTGTGATGGATTGCAACAGATTACCACTTTGATGATCATGCAGCAAACCATTATTAGAGCTTAATGTGGACTATCTCATTACACAAACACTACTTGAGTCGAACAAACTCCAGCAGGAAATGGACACTGCTTCCACAATTCCAACCAGACCATTCACCAGATTGAGGTTGAGATTTCATTTAAAAGCACTATGTTTATTCTCAGAAAGCTAGGTTGTATTTGAGTCATGCACAGAATCCTAAACTCGTATCTCAGGTACACAGGAAATTAACTATTGAACATTTCTGTGTCTAATAACTTCATATATGAAATTCACATCCATTACATATTCCTTTTATACAAGCTCAACTAAAATAATTGGGAATTCAATGAGTTTAAAAGCAGATAAACAGCACAATAAGATATTTGATAGTTTTATAAAAAATCACAAAAAGCAATTCATGTAATGAGTAAAAATATTATAATGTCACTTATGGGTATAATGACTTTATTAGAGTATATGTAAAATCTGGTTCTAAAACCACTGCACGTTGAAGAGAAAAATTTCAATTTTTTCACTACATTTTAACTACTTCATTCACTTGAAACATCACAGATTATTTACTGTTTCTTTAAAATAAAGAAAATTTTATACAAGATAGGTTAATTGGATATTTACAAATATAAACTCCATGATAATTCAGTAATATCTGTGTATAGTCAATAATATATATTACTGAATATATGTATTACTAAATATACATGTTACTGAATATATATATATATATATATATATATATATGCCCAATAGACACCTGTTAGGCTTGTATCTAGATCCCCATGACCTTATGTGCTCAACATGGTCAAGATGAGGTTTTGGGAGTGACTGGATCATGGATGTGTAGTGCTGGATTAGTTCACTGATTGATTTCGCCTAGTTCTGGGTGTTGGTGATGGATTTATTGAAAAGGGAAGAGTCACTCTGAGTGTGGGTGTCACCAACCAATAGGCTTGCATCCTGGATAGAATAACAAGAGAAAGAAGGAAGGCTCACTGTTTCCTGCTGCCCTGCTGTGAAGTGTTTTCCCTCTACATGACATCCTGCCTTGGAGCCAGCTGACTATGCAGTGAAATCTGTACAAAGTGTGAGCTACAATAAGCTTCTGCTTCTTTTAACTTGGGGATGTTGGGTATTTTGTCTCAGCAATAAGCAAGTAAGACAGCACCTCAATTTTAAGTACGTCTCATCATCACATTGATCTTGTCCAAGATTTTGTTCATTTTCTACCTGGACTAGTGTTAAATCACTTTAACTGGTCTCCTTTCTTCTATTTGTGGGTTCTACATTCATTATCCACAAAAAAGCAGAGCAAACTCTTAAAAATATAAACTGGGTCTGTTACTGTCTTAATAAAGCACTGTGATGCATTCTCCTTGAAAGTAGAAAAACAAATTCTCCATGACTTCCAAGGTAAATCTGATCTTTTTCTGATAACCTTTCCATGTTTGTCTTGACACAGTTTTCAATCCATTAACAATTTCAAGCTTAGTTTGATCTCAGAATATTAAATCTTATTAATAACTCTGTTAAGTCTATTCTTCCTATTTTTACTGTATCTGTCTCCACTTCAGTCATTCCTTTAGTCAATGGTATTGTCTTTTTAGCTAGACGTTCCTTTGCTAAGATCTATTATCTGCTAGGTGAAAATTTCTTTAGATTTGTTAGGCCTATTGCAGACTAAAAGTAAAAGATGTCAGCAGCTCTTAATTTATGCTAAGAAAATGGCATTTCTTCCATATATATGTAAATCTTAGTAAGTAAAAATCATAAATCATAACATGAATACCTGGGTTAGCTGCATATTTATAAAGCTGTATGAAAGTACTGACGCACCAACCACCATAATATATGTATAAGGAGTCATCAGGAATGCAAAACATGATAGGAGAAATCCATTCTTAACTCTAACCAATAAAGCACAGCAAAGTTCTAAAGACATATTCTGAAAATTACCTTTTCTGGGAACTAAAAAAAGAAAGAAAACTAAATAAACTAACAAAAACTTTTTCCCTTCACCATGTGTTATTATTAGTTGAGCTTTTTATTTTTTGCAGCTTCCATTTTATAAGAAAACAGATGTTTTTGAACAGGTGCAAGTGGGTGGATTTGGAAACCTATAAACATTGAAAGCTTTTATGTCTCTGTTTTTGAAAAGAAAAAGGAAGGTATTATAGTGTCCATCCTTTTAAAAGTCTTTTTTGGAACTTGCTTTTACACTCTACTGCTATTTTCATTTTTCTTTCCTTAAGCTAGTTTGACCAAATAAATAAATAATAATGAAATGCAATTTACTTGCATTTCTTCCTTCAAAATTGAACTAACCCGGAGGGAAAACACCCAGTTGTCCAGTGGTCTGTGTAATAACCTCATACTACCTATCCCATCTGTTCTTTCATTTCCTCCCCCTGTTCTAGTTCAAGACCTCCTTTGTTTATGCTTTTCTCCTTTATTTGGCAGAAGATTTCTAAACGAACTCCATTACTGATTTTTTCTGCCTTTAAGTCTCTCATAAAGTATGTCTCAATGCAATCCTTTAAATTGCAGATTTAATCAGGTAGGTGGAATAGAATCAACTCTGAACCCAAAATCAGGAGACCGGTTTTTAAACTCTTGCTAGTAATTCAAGTCATTTTACCTTTTAGCTTATTTATCTTCTTTTGAGAATGTGTTTCTTCAACTTTAAATATTATTCTCAGACTTTCTGAAAAGATTAAGCACAATTGTGCATATCACATGTTTAGAATAATGACCTGTATTAACAAAACACTCCAAAATTGTTGTTTAATAATTTCTTTCCTAAGCAAAGCCATTAATAGCTTCCTATCACCAAGAAAATAAATCCCAAATATCTATTAATGACATTGGAATGTCTCTAAGAAATTGGAACTAACTTATTTGTTCAGTGAAATTGTCCACCACAAGTTTAGTTTTAGAATTTCAATGAAGTCTCAGAACATGATTTGTGTTCTCATTCTTTTTTGTAATATCTTATGTATTTTCCTGTACTAGAATGTCTTTCTCCCTCCTTCCATACCAACTGGACTCTAGGTCATTCCCTGATTTTAGAACCTCTTCCACAAATCTTCCCAAATTTCCTTTCACAACATCATATCTAAGTAGTAGTATATATTTTTATTTTCTCAAACCCCATAAAGGTAAATAGTCAATGATGCTTTACCCTCTGTCAGGTTATCTCCTTGTTCATTATAACCAGACAGTGAATTCTTCAAGGCTCAGACCATGTCTAGCATCCATGTCCCTTACACAACATATTGGACTCTAACTAACAGAACTTACTGGTGATCTAAGTCCTTAGTGTTTCTGATTTTGATAAAGACAAAAATTGTTCATATGTGGGTCAGCATGTTCCTGTGTGTTAGTGTGGGTACTGCATGTGGTTGGATATATTGGAGGGTATGGAGATTGCACTGGAATATACAAAGAAACAGAATTATAAACAGTGCCATTAGTGAGTTTCTGAGAAAACTCACCTCTCCATTAATTGAATGAGTTATTACTGTGTTTAACCCATGCAGAGTACTATCACAGGACCTGAAGGAAACAGCTGCAAGACAACATCCTTATTATCATGACTTGCTCATGCTGGAGAGAGAAACAGGAAATAAAGAGGTAAACAAGTAACTACAAGTACAATGCTAGGAGTTGATAAGGATTATAAAGTAAGTAAAAGGAGGGAAATCATAGAAAGCAGGAGAACAGTTTTATAATATATGGTTAAATACATCCCTTTGAGGAGGTGACATTTGTCAAGGACATGAGAGAAGTGAGGTTTTGAGCTATGTAAGGACATGAGAGAAGAGATGTCTCAAGCCATGTAAGCATCAAAGAAAAGATATTTCTAGAAAGAAGAAACAGTAACAGTAATTATTGAAAAAAATGATAAAGGTAAGTCAGGGTCACCTCTTCTGCAGAACTAGTTTAACCTGTCCATTTTTTGAGTGAACCTGCTATCCAGTAAAGACAGTGTTTTAAGTTGGGCATGGTGGTGCACGCCTTTAATCCCAGCACTTTGGAGGCTGAGGCAGGAGGATCCTTGTGAGTTCAAGACCAGCCTGGGCTACAAAGTGAGTTCAAGGTCAGCAAGAACTGCATGGTGAGAGCCTGTCTCAAAAACCAGGGCCAGAGGTTGAGCTCAGTGGAGTAAGTGCCTGCCTGGCAGGCACAAGTTTGTGAGTTTGATCCCTAGTACCAAAACAGAAAACAAAAAGAAAACAAACAAAAAAAAAAAGACAGTGTTTTAGTTAACACAGCGAAGTTGATTATTTCTCCAAAGCTTCTTTCTTCATGTGTGAAGTAAGGTTCAACTATGGTAAAGTTAAGACCTGTTCCCTCTCCAGATTGTTAGGCTTCCATGACTTAAATGCATATTTCCCTTTTATGAGCATCTTTATTTGTATAAGTATAATAATTTAACTTTGGGAAATTATTTTGAATATAAGAATACATTATAGGAACATTTCTGGATTTTATTACTATTATATTATCATTATCATTATTATTTTAGAGCAAGAAATCAAAACATAACTATTTCACCCCAACCAACGAAACAGCAACAATCATCAGCATATTGGATATTCCCAAAAATTATTTAAGACAAAAAATACAGACATGAAATTTCATCTAATTGTTAACACAATTGTTTTCAAATGAACATTTCACATTAAAAATAAAATTTAAAGGTGACCCTGAAAAAATTACATTTTACTCAAAATTCTTTTTCTCTGTCACAACTAATTTTTTTATGTACATAGATTTTGTTTCAGATGACATGATACTCTACCCAGAGGATTCCAAGAACTCCATACCTGTATAGAGGTCTCTCAATAGAGTTGTATTAAGACTTACTTGATTTTTCAAGTTGATTAATAATTGTTTAATATAACTGGGTGGACTAGTGTTTGTTGCATTATTGTCTCTTCCTCTTAAATTGTTCCCTTACCAATATATAATGACCTTCTTTGTCTCTCTTAATCAGTCTTAGCTTAAAATTAACTTTATCTGCAAATAGAATAGCCACCTTTGCTTTTTCCTGGACTCCTGTTGCATGAAGTACTGTTTTTCATCCTTTGACTGTCAGTCTATGAGTATCTTTTTAAATTAAATGTATTTCTTGTATGCAGCATGTTGCTAGATCTTGCTTCTTGATCCATTCTGAAAGTCTATGTCTTTTGACTAATGAATTAAGACCATTAACATTCAGGGTTAAAACTGATATGCACTGACTTATCTTTATCATGTTATTTTCTATTTTCCTGGTGGATTCCTCCTATTGGGGTTCGTAGAGCTGTAGTACTTATCATCTCTTTCTAAAATGTCCTTCAAAATATTTTGGAGTGCTGGTTTAGTGGTCATGAATTTCCTCAACTGATCCTTATCATGGAAGTATTTTGTTTCTCCCTCTATTTTGAAAGATGATTTTGTGGGATACATCAATCTGGGTTGAAAGTTGTTTTCTTTTAGAACTGGAGTACTTCTCTCCAATCTCTCCTTGACTTGAGAGTTTGTGCTGAGAAGTCCACTGTAATACTGAGGGGCTTTCCTTTATAGGTCACTTGTTTCTTTTCCCTTATAGCTTTTAAAATTCTATTCTTGTGTTGAATTTTTGGAATGTTGACTATGATATGCCTGGAAGTAGATTTTTTTTAAATCATTGTTAATTGGGGTTCTATATGCCTCACTTATTCATATGTCAAATTCTTTTTTTCTGTCAGGAAAATTTTCTGACATGATGTCTGTAAGGATGCTTTAAATGTCATTTGTAGTATCTCATGCTTGTTCATTGATTCCAATTAATCTTAAGTTATTTTTCTTTGTCTCATCAAGCAACTGCTGGATTAATATCTCATGATCC
Source organism: Dasyprocta punctata (assembly GCA_004363535.1). Classification (NCBI taxonomy): domain Eukaryota; kingdom Metazoa; phylum Chordata; class Mammalia; order Rodentia; family Dasyproctidae; genus Dasyprocta; species Dasyprocta punctata. Next base: position 56,322 of record RJWM01005881.1, on the reverse strand, counting down.
CTTGCTAGTTTTGAAGAATCTTTCTTTTCCTGGTCACTAACAGTGAGCCTGTCTTCAATATCTGAGATCCTGTCCTCACATTGGCTTAATCTACTTTGAATACTTTCAATAGAGTTCTATTCTCCTGGATATCTACTTGAGTCTGCTTTATGGAATCCATTTGCTTCCTATGTTGTCCTTCCATAATTTGCTGAAGCTTGTTTATTTCTTTGTCTGTATCTGCCCTAACATCACTAAGCATGGTGCATATTTTGGTAGTCTCTGTGGTTATTTGAGTAATTATTTCTGATTTCAGTTTTTTGAAAGCCTCATTCAACTGCTTTGTTACCACTTCTAAGGAACCTTGTAGGGAGCTTTTGGATTTTCCAGCCTCATTGCCCTCTGGGTTTGCTTTTGGTGAACTGGGTGTCTGTGGTTGTGACTTGTTTAAGTGTCTTCTCATTTCTTTTCTTTTTTTAGCTTAATTCGTAAAGTGATACCTGTTAGATACCTGCAGTGGGTTACTTTAATGGTGGTAATAAGGACTTCCAGGTGATGAGCACTTCCCAGACATATCTTTCAGGTATAACTGGTTCCTGGGCTCTGAGTCTATTGGAAAATCCTGCCTCCTCAGTTTATCAGAAATGAGAAACCACTGCTCATCCAGCCCAGTCCTCAGTTCCTTGGAACCATGTCCCAGCCCTTTCTGTGACCCCCAGTCCTGAACCAGCAAGGCCAACAACTATCCAGTTCAATCAAGTCAGTTCTGGCTACAATGGCACCCACAGCACCAAACACAGTCAACCAAAGAGCAAACTGATCCAAACCCTGATCCACAACCCCCAACCATATAAACTGAACTTGTATCCATATAATAAGATGCAAAGCAATGATATACAATACTTAGGTTCAGAAAATGTCAATTCTGTCCCCAAGAGTGAGGACCCAAAATGAATTTAAGAAAAAGCAGAAAAGTGGGAAAAGAGAAAAGAGACTGCAAGTAGGCTGGACAACAAAGATGGGTCCACCAACACAGGGAAACCACTGCAGAAGACTGAGGGAAAAGAAAGCCAAAAGAGACAGGAGAACAGAACAAGACCAGGCCCAAAGGGAGGGCAGAAACCACACTTGCGCCAAAAAAAAAACAAAAAAAAAAGTCCATTTTGGGGTTCTCACTGAATTCACTGGTACACAGCCTGTGGAGACAGCAACCCAAATCATGGCACTGTATCTCCACAAGGCAGCAATTGTTCGTGGATGGAGTAGTAGTCAACCTTAGCAGGCCTGCCCTGAGAGCAGCCTCCTCGGGCTCGCAGCCATCCAGGCAGTCTCCGTGGGTCTGCACCCAGGTAGGAACTGCTGGGGGAAGCCAGCAACAGTTTTAGCCCCAGGCATATCTGGCCCAACTCAGGAATGGCCCTGGCAAATCGGTCTCCCAAGGGAGGACTAAACCCTCCGCACTCACCGCCACTCAGCACAGTCCTCCTCACCTGCCACTCTCCTCCACTGGGGAATGATTCCATAGAGGTCCCGGGGTCTCCAGCCACCGCCAACACCATGACCATGCACCACCAGGCTCCAACAGCTCCCCTCGCGCAGTGAGTCTGGCTCCAGGTGAAGGCTCTGCCAGCTACTGCCTTCTTCTTAGTTGAATTTTTTTCTTTTTGCCCTTTCTGTGGGGTTCAATTCAGACTTCAGGCTCTTCCTGGGTCCAAGGAACCCATTTCCCTCCTTTTTGTCTTCCTCAAGATGGTGTGTTCCCACTTCTAGACCATGTCTCTCAGAGAGGCTGTTTTCCCTGCATCCCACCACTCTGCCATCTTCCCAGGAGTCCGATTTTATTATTATTAACAGTAGCAGTTTCTCTTTATTTTTTAAAAGTGTTTTTTCAATTCTTATTTTTTTAGTACATGCTTCCATTACATAATGACGATTTTCCTTGTGAGGAGTTGGTGTCTGTGCATAGCACACCTTGATTTCTTTTTTTCATGCATTTTTCATCTCTTTTTTTAATCTCTCCCCCTTCATCCCTATCCCATCTCTCCTCTTCTTGGTCCCCTTTCCATTCAGAAAAAAAAAAGCCCGAATTTTCTACTATATTTTATTTTGTTCTTTATTTATATTTTGTGTTTTACATATAAGGGAAACCATGCAATATTTAATCTTGTGTGTTTGATTTGTTTCACTTAATATTATGCTCTCAAGGTGCATCCATTTTCCTATAAATGACAAGTTTATTTTTCTTCATGGCAGAGTAGTGCTTCATTCTGTTTAAATACCACATTTTTAAATTTATCCATTTTTTGATGGACATATAAGCCACTTTCAAGGTTTCACTATAATGAATTGTACAGCTATAAGCATAGGTATTCCTGAGTCACTATAATATGAAGTTTTTAACTCTGTTGGGAAGATACTTAGAAGATATCTGTATCAAATGGAATTTCTAGATTTAGTTGCTTGAGTTTTGAGGGCTTGACTACCTGGCCTTTTAGTTATGTATTTAATTTTGGGATGAAAATAATAAAGTTCTCAAAAACCCTTAGTTAAGAACTTGCTGAGGAGGTGACCTCTCTCTTATTCATCCTGGAACACCAGGTAAATAGGATCATTCTGGAAACATTAAGAGAGATTCATTAGCAGGCTAAGGCATTTGTTTTATCACACAGTCTTGGCATGAAATCCACTGGGAATACATGCTAATGATTGTAGATTTGGAGGCTGAGAAGAGATTAAGGCAGCTGTTTGACCTAGAGCAAATATCGCCTTAACATAAGCATTTGGGGGAAGATTAGCTTGGGAAGATGGTGGTCCAGCTGGGATGTTACACTTGGAACTGATCAGTTTTGAAATCTGGTCCACAAACCAATTGCACAGTATAAATTTCACACATATAGATACAAATGAGCACTTCTGAAAAATCTCTGAAAAAGCTGCTCTATTGTTGAAGCCAACTTTCAGCTTGGTAGTATTTTGGATGAATGTCAAATTCTATCTAACTAGATGAACATGAATCCGTTGTCAATGTTCATTTTTGAGGAAAGTAAGTATTTTTTTACATGGTGCGAGCTTCACAATCTTATTGAAATGGTTTTTACTTTAAAGTCTGAGAAATAAATGCTCAAATAAATGACAGAGTAAACAAAATGGTTTATTTCTCTCCCTCCTTCCTTCTTCATTCCTTCATTCCTTTCTTTCACTTCCCTTTACTCCCTCCTTCCTTTAATTTGACTATATCTTTGAGATAGGATATCTTATTTTAAAAATCCATTTAAAACTTTAATGTTTCATCTACACTTATTGAAAGGAATTTCCTTTCCTATTGAATTACCTTGGCACTTTTAATTAACTCAATATGTGTGATGATTTTGTTCAGTTGCCTTACATGTTTAAATTTTAGTCACTCCCAAAGTGTCTTGATTTATATAAGCTTTATTTTAAGTCTTGAAATCAAGAATGGTAATTATTCTAACTTTACTCTTCCTTTTAAGAAATTGATTAGCAAAGTAATGCTAAGTAGTGTGAATTTCCATAAAAAATTTAGACCAGCTTGTAAAGTTTGCCACAAAAGCAAATGGGATACTTTGGAACCTCACTGAATGTGGAGGTAATTTGTCATATCACAGATACTTTAACAATACTGAGAATTCCAATCCATGAAATTGTATCATTTATTTAGAACTTCTTGATTTTCTCTCAACAATATTTATAACTTTTAGTGTTGAGATCTTGATTTTTTATGTTTACTTAAACATACTATGAATTTTGTTGTTCCTGTAAACAGAACTTAAAAAATATATTTTCCATTTATTTACTGCTAGTACATATGAACACAAAGAGTTTATAATAATCCTTTTCCTTTAACTTTATTACATTCACTCAGGAGATTTTATACTTGTTTGGTAGGTTGTCATTTTTATATAGCAAAATGACATATTTGAAAAGTTATGATTTTACCTGTTTATTTTTGAACTTTATATGTATAGATCACTTTTACTTTTTTGTTCCCATTGATCAGACATGCAATACAGTGTTTTATATGAATGGAGCAAATGCGGTTTCTTTTTTTTTCTTTTATTTGTTTATTTTTTATTTAAGAGAAAAAAGACATATAAGATAGACAAAAAGCAAATGACTAGAGCAAATGCACAAGAGTAACATTACAGATTTACAAAACAGGATGACAGAAACTTGACAATGGTTGCAATACTGCATATTGTTGCCTTCAAAATTGTTGTTTACATTAACAGATATACACAAATCTATAAATGTAATACACCATATCCACAGGGCCAAAGACAAGACTCACATGACCATCTCAATAGATGCAGAAGATGCTTTTGACAAAATCCAACACCCATTCATGATAAAAAACCCTACAGAAAGTTGGGATAGACTGCCTCTACCTCAACCTGATAAAAACTATATATCATAAACCAACAGCCAACATCTTACTAAATGGATAATAACTAAAATCTTTCAAACTAAAATCAGGAACAAGACAAAGATGTCTATTATCACCACTCCTATTCAATATAGTTCTGGACATATTAGCCAGAGCAATTAGACAAGAGAAAGAAATAAAGGGAATAAGGAAAGGAAAGGATGAATTAAAATTATCACTCTTTGCAGATGATATGATATTCTACATAGAAGATCCCCAAAAATCCATTGAAAGAATTCTAAATGTAACAACCACATTCAGTAATGTTGTTTGATACAAGGTCAACACTCAACAAACAATAATATTGCTGTACACAAACAACAAAGTCACTGAGAGAATTAAGAGAAACCACACCCTTCACTATAACATCCAACTGACATAGAAATAAGGGAAACCACACTCTTCACTATAACATCCAAAAAAATGAAATATTTAGGAATCAATCTAACAATGCAAGTAAAAGAGTTATACAGTGAAAATTACATTACTCTGAAAAAGGAAATTGAAGAAGATTTCAGAAAATGGAAAGATATTCCCTGTTCATGGATAGGAAGAACAAATACCATGAAAATGGCCATTCTCCAAAAATTGTTTTACAGATTTAATGCAATCACTATCAAAATGCCACTTGCCTACCTCACAGAGCTAGAGAAAAAATTCCTGAAATTTATCTGGAACCAGAAGAGACCTAGAATAGCAAAGGCAATTCTGGGTAACAAAGGTAAGGCAGGAGGAATCACAATCCCTGACTTGAAAATATACTACAAAGCCACTGTGATAAAATCAGCATGGTACTGGAATCAAAACACACCTGAAGATCAATGGAATAGATTAGAAGGTACAGCCACAACTGCAAACACACTTAGCCACCTCTTCTTTGACATAGGAGCCAAACATGTACATTGGAAGAAAGATAGCCTCTTTAACAAATGGTGCTGGAAAACCTGGCTTTCTATATGCCATAAACTAAAACTAGATCCATGTCTGTCACTATGCACTAAAATAAAGTCAAAATGGATCAAAGATCTGAATATTAAAACAGAGATACTACATTTGCTGGAAGATAAAGTAGGTAAAATTCTCGATGACATAGAAGTAGGCAGAGAGTTCATGAGCAAAAATCAAATTGCACAGGAAACACTTCCCAGAATCATTAACTGGGATCTTGTCTTACTAAAATATTTTTGCATGTCAAAGGAAATCTCCAACACAGTGAAAAGAAAACTCACGAACCAGGAAAATATCTTAGCCAATTGTCCATCAAATAAAGGACTTCTATCTAAAACATAAAGAATTAAAAGAAATCAGGCCCCTAAAATTCAAAGACCCAATCCAAAAATGGGCATCTGAGATGAACACACACTTCTCAGAAAAAGAAATACAAATGGCAAATAAATATATGAAAAAATGTTCAGCATCAATGGTCATTCGGGAAATGCAAATTAAAGCAACACCGAGATTCCATCTCACTCCAGAAAGAATGGCCAAGATTAAAAAATCAACCAACAACAAATGCTGCAGGGGCTATTGGGAAAAGGAACTCTTCTCCACTGTTGGTGGGAGTGTAGAATGGTGCAGCCACTGTGAAAGTCGGTGTGGAGATTCCTCAAGAAGCTGTGATTAGAGATTCCATTCAACCCAGCTATCCCACTTCTGGGCATTTTCCCAGAAGAATTGAAAACATCACACCACAGTGATATTTGTGCACCCATGTTTATAGCAACTCAATTTGTAAAAGCCAAATCTTGGAAACAACCCAAGTGCCCATCAATCAAGGAATGGATAAAAAAGATGTGGTATTTTTATACAATGGAGTACTACTCAGCTATCAAGAAAGATTGCATTGAGACTTTTATAAGTAAATGGACACGACTTGAGACCATACTCATAAGTGAGATAAATCAAGCCCACATGTGTAAATACCATATTGTCTCCCTAGTGTAAGAAACTAAAAAAGTACGTATGATCAAAAATCTACAATAAATACTATGTAAGGGTAAAAAACTGCTCAATGAGCAAAAGTAATTGGGAAAGGGAAAAGGAGGAAAGAAGGAAGGGAAAAGGAAAAAGACATAAATTTGTAAATATGTATATGTAGGATAACTAAAATAACTATACTGCTGAATGTATCAGTTATTAAGATCAGTTTATACTCATGATTAGATCAATTTTACAAGTCTATGTCTGTTAATGTAAACAACCATGTTGAAGGTAACAGTATGTAATATTGCAACCATTGTCAATTTCCTATCATGTTGTTTTGTAAACCTACAATGTTACTGTTGTGTATTTGCTGTTGTTGTTTGTTTGTCTCTTTTACTTTTTGTCTTTCTTATGTGTCTTTTTTTCTCTTAAATAAAAAAAAATTATACATGTAAAAAATGTTCATACAAAAATTTAGCAATTGTCCTTGCTATTGTGTCAACTTTTGTGAGTTGTGCTTTTCAAGAACATTATTTATTTTATATAAATTGTCAAATTGATGGCATAATGATGGTCATATAATTTTCTTTTCTGTTTAAATTCTGTAGGGTCAGTAGCAATAATCGTTCTTTTATGTTTCCTCTTTTCTTTATTAGTCTGCTTAGGGTTTTATTAATTTATTTCATTTTTCAAAGTATTAAGGTTGTTTAATATCTTATTATTTTTAAAATCATTTATTACCCCATATAACTATTTTACTCTAGATTTATTTGGGACTTACTGCTAATATGTACAAATATAAAACATTGACATTTATCTATATTTTTATTTTGGTGTTCTTTTCCAGCCTCCTAAATGTGAATAGTGGGCCATTGCTTTTAATCTTTTCTTTCTTTCTAATATGAACAGTTAGAATTTAAACTATTATTAGAATTACTATTTAATGCTACCTTTATATATAAATGTAGATTCGTATGTGTTGTAAGCAGTAACAAAAATGGCTGCTGTGTACCTTTTACCTAGTTTGCCTTAAAGTTATCATCTTACAAACTTATAAAAAAAATCATGAGGCCATAAAAACATTGATACACTAAAAATATAGAACATCTGTATCACTCCAAGGATCCTTATGCTTCCTTTAATAATTACCCCCATTGGCTCCTGCTTTACCTCTCTTATTGCTTAGGTGTTGGCACCACTAGTCTGTTGTCAATTTATATCATTTTGTTAATTCAACAATATGATATAAATTGAGGTATATAATATATAACTTCAGGGGATCAGAAATTTTACTCAGCCTAATTTTCTGGAGATTCATCTAAATTTCTGTTCATCTGGATAGTTACTTTTCTTTCTCTTACTCTCACTCTCTTTCTCAATGAAATCTCCTGGTTTGCATGTAGTAGAGTTTGCCTAACTCTCTGTCCATTAAAATCCCTGTTTGCATTTTGGGCTATTCTTCATAAAGCTGCTATGAATATTTGTGTACCAGTGATTATTTTGTGTGTGCATGCATATGAAAATATATTTATTTCTTTGAAATACGTGCCCAATAAGCAATTTCATATTTAGATTTTCAAAAAACTGACAAATTGTTTTGAACAGAAGTTGCCTCATTTTACATTTTAATCAGCAATATGTGGGTGATAAAGTTTCTGCACATTTTCATCAGAATTTGGCATGTCACTGTTTTAGTTTAGTCCTTCTAATAGGTGTGTTATGTTATTGCCCTATAGTTTCAATCTGCATTTCCCTAATGGTTCATGATGTTAAATATTTTATTCATGTGCTTATTTGCATGCATTTATATTCTGTTTAGTGAAGTCTATTCGTGTATTTTATCCATATCTAATGATTTTCTCTCTTCTGCTTTTTCAAATCATTAAATTTTTAAAGTAATTTTAGATTTACAGAAACCTTGCAAAGGTGGATTCTTATTTATCATTTACACTTTCCCAACAGTAAACATCTTATAGATGTATTTTCATCTATTAAGATTGATGGACCAATGTTGATATGCTAACTAAAGATCAGGGATTATTCAGATTTCCTTAAATTATACCCAACCAGGAAACAAGCAGCTCACAATTAATCATCATCCCTCTTTTGATTCGCCTTGACTGCGACAGTTTCTCCACGATTTTGTTTCTAAAGACCATCGTTATTTGAGGAGTACTGGCCAGATATTTTGCATATTGCCCACGAAAGTATTTACTTTAAGTTTTTCTCATGATTATGGTGGGGTTATGGGTATTTGAGAAGACAGGAGTTAAAATGCTGTTTTCACCTCATCACGTCTTGGGCATGCGCTCTATTTGACTTGTTATTGTTGATGTTAATCTTGATAACCCAGCTAAATGAGTGATTGCCATGATTATACATTGTAAATTTGCACTTTCTCCTGATTTTCTTTCTTTCTTTTTTTTTTTTTTTTTTTGGCACTGGGGATTGAACTCACAGCCTCGCACCTGCCAGGGCAGGCGCTTAAGCCACTGAGCCAAACTCCCAACCCTGGTTTTGTGAGGCAGAGTCGCACTATGTAGCTCAGGCCGGCCTTGTACTTGCGTTGTAGCCCAAGCCGGCCTTGAACTCACAACGCTCCTCTTACCTCAGCCTCCCGAGTACTGGGATTAAAGGTTTGCGCCACCACGCCCGGCTTCTCCTGATTTTCATACAGTGCTCATGGCAAGAAGGGCACCGTGTGCAGCTTATACTTGCTGAGCTGGGTTTAGGGTTTACTTCCTATAGGATGGAACACTTACATTGATTAATTAGAATTGATCTGCACAGTTTTGTCAACTGTCTCTTATTAATTTATTTAATCATTTATTTACATTAGTGTGGTCGGATTGTTATTTATTTTATAGTTCTAATTATATTCCAGTACTGCTTCATTTATTTGTTAATTTGTTCCAGTTTTACCCATTGGGCAGTCTCCCAGTGGACTCTTGTGTCGGGCACACGCCCATCAGTGCATAGTTTTTAAGCACTAATGTTTCTGTTATCAAATCTATGCTTTTAAGATTTATCTATTCTATTGAATGGCTGTCCTTTTGGCCATTGAGAGGAATTTTATCTATTGCTATGAAATTGCTTGTTTATTCCCCTTGTGAAGAGAGTCTTGCTTCCTGTTTTTGGCAGTTATGAATAAAGTTGCTATAAACATTTGCTTGCAAGTTTTGTGTGAACTTAAGTTTTTTGAATAAATTAGGCAAATACTTAGACCCTGTATAGCTTTATAAGGACAGATTTCCAAAGTGTCTGAACTATTTTGCAACTTTTTTAAAATTTCAATTTTTATTAGTGTAAGTTTCCAGTGCATAATGATTATATTCCTTATGGTAGTTGGTATATATATATATATATATATATATATATATATATATATATATATAAAACAAATCTTAATTTCTTTATTTCATCCCCTTCCTCTCCGTTTTGACCTTCTCCCTGCATCTCTTAGTCCCCTTCCCTTTATCAAAAGATTTGTTTCTCTATTTCCCTCTATACAGCTTTCATTTTTTCTTTAATTTATTCATATTTTGGGTTTATCATATAAAGAAAATTGTGATATTTAAGCTTGTGTATCTGACTTATTTAATATGGTCTCACAAGGTACCCATTTTCCTAAAAAAGACTCGGATTTATTTTTTATGGCATTCTTTATTCTGTTTTACTCAATTCTTTATAAATGCTGAATTTTCTTTGTCCATTAGTCTGTTGATGGACATATAGACCTCTTCTGAGTTGTGCTATAAACTTATGTGTGCATTGCTTTTAATATGAATTTCTCTATATGATGTTGAACATCTTTTCACAAATTTGATCTCTATTTGTTTGTCTTCTTTGGCAAGGTGTCTGTTCAAAGATTTCTTCAATTTTAGTCGCATTGTTTGCTTCCTTATTGTTGTGTTCTAACACTTCCCATATATTTCCAATAAAAGCTCTTTATCAGATATTTGCTTGTCAATATTTTTTGTATTTTGCTTGTGTTTTCAGTCACTTAGCAGTGTTTTTCAGAGCACAAACCTTTAGTTTTATACAGCATAACTTGTCATTTTTATCTTTCAGTCTTCATCGTTTTAGTTTTATGTTATTTATGTATTAGAGATTAACTTTGCAATTGTTTTGTTTTTGTTTGTTGTTTGTTCTGTCGTTTCTCTTTTCTTTTTGCATTTCATGTGAACATTTTTGAGCTATACTCTACTTTATCTATGGTGATATTAATATATATAAATAGTAAAATATACATAACTTAAAATTTTAAGGGTACACTTCAGTGGTATTGAGTGCATTCACATTATTGTGCAACTATCACCCTCATGAATCTCTATCTAGAATATCTTCGTCTTCTCATCCTTTTACTTAGTACTCATTGAACAATTCCTGATACTACCTGTCTCCAGCCCCTAGCCCTGACACAGCTGATCTCGGTTCTGACTTTAAGAATCTTACCTCTCTAGGGTGTATATCTCTTTATATAGCTCTTTAAATGTTTTCTTTAGGTATCATGCACACTCACAAACATACACACACACATGCACATACCTTGTACCACAATTTACTGATGTTGACATTTTACAAGTTTGATTGAGGTGTAGAACTGTATTTTTCTTTGTGCATCTCTGCCTTTATCATGTATGATATAATTGCTTAGGTATTTTTTCTGTGTGTGATGAGAATTAGTGTCATAAATTTTATTAGCCAGTATAGTTTAGAAAACTCAAGAGAATTGGAATACATTGTGCTTCACTATGTTTTTTCTATTTCATTGTCCTCTTCTCTGAAGTTCCAAAATGACTTTTTTTTTTTTTTTTTGGCAGGGTGGGGAATGGTATCAGGAATCAAACTCATGATCTCATGCTTGCCAGGAAGATGCAGATCACTGGCCTAAAAATGACTTTTCCCTTCATTTTTAATTTCAATTTTTAATATTGCTTTCATTTTTATTGGTTAAAATATTTTCTACTTTATGATTTTTATTTTCATCAGGGTTTACTCACAAGTGCATGGTTTAGTTTCTAAATAGTTGGTATTCTCAAGGGTATGTATTTTATTGTTATTTCCATTTTAATGCAATGTTTAGTTTCATTTACTAATCATTTCAACTATAGTTGTTTTCTGTTTTAATATTCTGCTGCCTGCTTCTTTTTCTTGTTTGACTCACTGGCTTTAATTTTTTTAATTGCATCTTCCTTGTGGGTTATATTTTAAAAATTTTGACTCTAAGCTACTCTTTTGGGGGATGTTCTTTTAGAAGCTTCCATAGCATTTTATGCTTATATTGTTTTCATCAGCTTTCCCAGATTCTAGGTTTTATTTGTGTAAAGCCTTTGCAAGATTTTCTTCTGTGAATTTTTAAAATGTTGTATTGCCTGTCTTTGTTTTTAAGAAGCAAACTTCCTACCTGAAATGAGTAGTTCTAATTTCATGACTTTATGCTGATTCCTCCTTTGTTTCATCTTCCAAATAAATGCAGAAAATCCTTTGGGTATCTATGCCATCTTGAATCCCTCAGATCTACTTATTTTTACTGCCATTCCTTGGTCCCTAGTCATAATCTTCTTCTATCCAATGGGCTACAATCACTTACTGATTGGTTCTCTTGATTCTATTTTTGTCTCTCTAAATAAGTAAGACGAAGTCTTCTAAAAGTATGCATAAATCATGTTTGTACACAGAAGAAGCATCTTCCATTTGATTTAAATTTAATCCCATCTTGCCACTGTCTTCAAGATTTAAAATGCTATACTCATTAAATACATATTCATATCATTTTGTCTTCCCCTCCTTATGCAATAACCACAATTATCTCTTCTACTACATATATATCCAGTGCTTCTCACCATTGCAGGCTTTACAGTTGTTAGTATCTCTGCTTGGTAAGCTCATCACCTGCCAGGTATTGCCTCAAAGGTGACTTTCTCAGAAGCACCTTTCTTACCACTGCTCTTTCGCAATCATTCTCCATCTCATTAACTGAAGTGCTTATTTCTTCCAGAGCACTTATCACAACCAGTAATAAACTTTATATTCTGTTTTTTTAGTGGTCTTGCTACTATTACTAGAGTATCAGAGATGTTTCTTTCAAACTGGTTGCTGTACTCTTGGTGTTTCAAATGATACCTAACACATACTAGAAATTCAACATAAACTTCTAAAAAATTCTTGTTTTTTAAGTTCACTAAATTTGAAACAGATAACTTCTTGTAAAAGTTATACTAGTAACTTCTCAGATTTTTCTTTAAGTGTGCAATATACTAATGTTTGGATCTACAATTGCTTTAGCATCTTTCTATTTCTATTTATGAGATTAGATGTTACATACAAAACCATTTGAGATAACATGCTATTAGTATTTAAATATTAATTACTATTCCTTTTCTGTCATTCTTAGATCATTTCTTGCGTTTACTTCAGCTGTGTACCATTCATTTCTTGCTTCTCACCTATTAAATGACATATTGTATTATCCTTGAATTTTTAAATTGATAAGTACATTATCCATATGACGGAAATAATTTTCTTTCCTACTAATTTCCCAAGTTGTGCCAAGGTAAAACCTAGTAATCATATTCTATAATATCAATTTGCAAAGTATATTCTTCCTTTTCAAATGATCAGTCACCACAATAATCTGAAATGTCTTCAAATAGATTTTAATAATATCAGAAAAAAATTATGACATTCCTCAAAGTGATGTTGGTGTTTTCTTCATCTCTTTAAATCAGAGAGGTAAAGATGTCCAGTACTAATGACAACAGAATTAAAATAATAAATACTAATCCTGTATTGCCTCATAAATGCAATCGATTTATTCTTTAGTAGCTACTATATGTGTATCTTTCCTATAGTGTTTTCTTGATGGTTGTCATTTATTGGGTGTTTCCTTTGCTACTGTAATATATAGTTTATGTGTTTTCTGCTTCTTTCCATGTGGGTTGTATCATAAGGCACACAAGTGATGCATCAAGAATTTTTATTTTATATATTCCATGGTAACTAGACACAGGAGACAGTTTTTGAATGCAACTATTATAGTCTAACAAATTCTGATAACAACGAATTATTATATCTATACACTGAGAAAATGTCAACATAATTAAGACCATATTTATCAATCAAATATGCTAGAGAGTTGCGAGAATTATGTCTTGTTTTTTTTCCAGGTATTTGAAAACTATTATTCATACGGAATTACATTTCTTCTGACATGTTTCAGTATGGCAATGTTATTGACTGACTGGCATTTTCCTAAGAATTCATGCATTGGAGTACTATCCACTCTGGACTTCAGAATATGAAAGGATCTTTAGAGATGTAATCCAGTGAAAGATTGTTAGAAAGGGCTTTGATGCAATATGACTGACTGATTTTTTTTTTTTCCGGCACCGGGGATCGAACTCACAGCCTCGCACCTGACAGACAGGCACTTAAGCCACTGAGCCAAACTCCTGGCCCTAGTTTTTTGAGGCCGATCTTGCACTCGCGTTGTAGCCCAACCTGGCCTCAAACTCACAACGCTCCACCTACCTCAGCCTCCGGAGTGCTGGGATTAAAGGCATGCGCCACTACTCCCGGCAACTGACTGATTCTTATAAGAGTAGCCTAAGGCAAATGGAGAGACAAAAATCACCAGAAAGATACTGATTTAAAAGCCAAGGAACTTGGCTTCAGACTCAATCTTCCATCACCCTGGTCTCAGGCTTTCTAACCTTCACAACTATAGGAAGATGAATTTCTATTTTTTATGCCACTCAGTGTGTGATATTTTGTCAACTGTCCAAAGTAAAAAGCTAACAGCAAATCAAACCACAATAGGGCCTATCTATGGGTAGTGGGGAATTTTTTGTCTGTGTTTAAATTTTAATTCCTCTTAAATTGCATTATGCTGTATATTAATTTAAATTTAATCAACTTTGAATGTAATTATGGTGACTCTAGCAATTGAATGCAGGCAGAATATTGTTTCTAAATCATGTTGCTGTTTTTGGGACAGGTAACACTAGTTCTTAAGAGACAATGATGCAGTTAGTACAGCATTTGAAAGCATGTCTTTGGCCTTTGGTAGAAGTCATAGACTGTCCTAACAGTCCTACTGGGTCTTTTACATGGAAGCTGTCTTTTACTTGAGTTACAACATTTTACACAAGTAGGTTTCAGGACAGTTCCTTAGTTACACTCAATTTCTTCTAGTGTAAAAGTTTTTCTTGGGTTTTATTTTTTTCATTTTATTTATTTATTTATTTATTTATTTTTTGCAGCACCAGGGATTGAACTCATAGCCTCGCACCTGCCAGACAGGCGCTTAAGCCACTGAGCCAAACTCCTGGCCCTCCTTTTCTTGGGTTTTAAATTGAGGTACTATATATAAGACACTTAGCATCAGTCAGGCATACATTACATTTCAGTTTAAAAGTAGATGCTTAGGCTTTATATAGACTTTTTAAGAAAATAATTACTTCTAGGTATATACTCTTTATTGAATTAAATAAATCTTTTGCTCACTAAAAGGATATACAATTGTAGAAAAGTTTAAAGATGTATTAAAATTCAAAGACAGACAAAAACTAACTCACCTTTCACAGATAGCCTTGATGTAGTTCTCTTTCCTGTCACCTTAATCCTCTGAATAGTTTAAAATTTTTAAATACATTTATTATAAAGTGGGATACTCAAATCCCTTATTTAAAAATATCTTCTTACTGAAAGTCAACGTATACCTACTGGGAAAAATGAGAAACTATATAAAAGCTTTGCAAATGAGCTAAAAATAAGTATTAATCAGTGTTAACATTTTGTTCTGTATTTCACTGAAATGCAGAATAAAAGCAAACAAATAAATACACATATTTATGTATTAAATTATGATTAATTATACACCAAGAAGTATATGCCCAGGATGGAATGATAAGAAAAACCAAGTATCAGAATTTTCTTCTTCCTCACTCCTTTTGGAGAAAGAAGTAATAAACAAAAATTATAAAATCTTGCTTTGACATTTCCAATGAGTTGATAACTATATGAACTTATTTGCTAAAATCAATTGCTAGACAAAATATTCTTTAAAACCTACTCTCCTCATAGCACAGGCAACCTTGAGAAAAAGTTGGGAATTCTCACAGAGGAAAAAAATAATCAAAAGTGAGAACACAGAGTTGTAAGCAGAGTCTGAAACAGGTTTTTACCTCAAGGTATTTGCCAAACCAAAGAAACCTGAGGTTTGATTTTTATGACTTCAAGAAATATCAGGTGACAAGGACCAAATGTCATACCTGTGTGAGATAAAGTGTTCAATAGGAAATTGCAAGGAAAATTTCAGTCTCATCCTGATATTAGCTGTAAGGAAAAACTTCCTTGAAGCATAAACATGAAATCAAATGTGTCAAAAGCATTTACAATATGTCAAAAAAGAAGTATAAAACAACAGCAACGACAAAATTAAATGTACTTGAAAATGAACCAGATAAGATTTCCAAAAGTGAAATAATGATTAGAATATTTTAGTATATGGAATTTTCAGTAGTGAAGACCCACTTGAGGACAGAATTAGTGTATTGGAATTATATTAAAAACATAATCAGATTACAGCATGGAAAAATAAGAAAATAAAAGTTATGAAATATTAGTAAACATAAATAAGAGAATGAGAAAATCTAACATAATTATGGAAGAAATAGAAAGACCCTTATCTGAATGAATAATGAATAAAAATTTTATAAATTTTTACAAAACTGTAGTTATCCAATTTAGAAAATAAAATAAATCTCAATAGGATGCATAAAACATAATCACTATATGTTTGCATTATAAAGGAAGAGGAGATTATTGCTAATAAATAATAATTATAGCAATAGCCAACTTTTCAGCAGCAACAATGAAAGTTCAGATATACATATTTTCAAAATGTCCAGGGAAATAAAGTATTTTACTTTAATACTAGTATAAACAAATTCAATCTCTTTTGCTTGTATTTACCTAGTGTGCTTTATTCTTTTTAAACTTTGCTTATCTGTAATTTTTTAAGGATATAGGTCTGACAGTTTTTATGTTTACCCTGTACTGATTATGATTTTTCCATGCTTATTCCTGATCCATTATCTTTTTTTCAAAGAATACTGTCTGGAAGATTCCTTAATTAGTCCATTTGAAGAACATGCTTTCAGTTTGTATTTGACAATGTTTATATTCTACCAACATTGTTGAAAGATCATCTCAGTAAGTATAGATTTACAGTGTCACTTTTAATTCATTAAAGTAATCACTGTAAAGATATAATCATATTGTCTTGTGAATTTCAGTGTTACTGATATATAGTCACAGACTTTTACATTTAATTTGTCTTTGATCACTGATTTTAGTTTTATTGTTGGTAGTTTGTTATGTTATATACAACTCAGGATTTTAAAATGCATTTTTTTTTCTTGGGATGATGCTAGCAAACGTGAAAAATTATGTTTGTTACTACTTATCTCTTAACAATGTTTCCTCAACTGCCTTATATGTATATTTTTGTATCTCCTTCTGGAACTCTCACAAACAGGTTACACTGGATCTTCTTACCCCAGTCATTTACCCCTAATGTCTAATGTTTTTTATTCACCTCCTCTGTCCTATTGTGTAATTTCTTTTCTATTTTTCAGTTTGCTGATAGAAGATAGATCATCAGCTCCTTTTCTGCACTGTATTTTTTATGCTTTCAATTTTTGCAATCTTTTATTATATTTATGTCTAAAATTTCCATTTTTATAAAAATATCTACTTGGTCTGCTTTTCAAAACACCTTCACAAATTATGTTAAACATGGCAATGTTATATTCTTGTGTGATAATTATACTATCTGTAACCTACAGGGACTTGACACATTGTTTTTCCTTTCAGTTCTCTCTCATAGACAGAAATGTTTAAATATTTTCCTTCTTGTGCATTGTATATTGATACTTAAAATTTTAATTTTATCATGTAAATGATAATTAAATGTGAAATTTTTGAATCTTGTTTTTAAAATGTATTTTCTAGAGTTTTTAGAAACTTTTCCCAGGAGTCTGTGGTTAACACTAACATAAAGCACTTTGCAAGAAATTTTCAGTGTGAGCACTTGTACCAGAAGTGACAAGGAATATGTCCCCAGACTCATATACATGGAATAGCTGTTCAAGAATTCTCAGAACAGCTTCTTCTTCTTCTTCTTCTTCTTCTTCTTCTTCTTCTTCTTCTTCTTCTTCTTCTTCTTCTTCTTCTTCTTCTTCTTCTTCCTTTTCTTCTTGTTCAGCTATGCATAGAATCAAACCTAAAAGTAAACATCCTTATCATCCCTCTCCAGTCGGATTTTTTCAAAATATCATTTTTCTTTGACTTTCTCTTAACATTCACCATTCTGTTAGCATTCCCCTTGGTGCACTCAGCTAATTATAAAGGTGTTAGGCACAAGGGATAAACAGTTTTGTCCAACCTTAATGAAAGCTTCAATACTCACAGAACCCTATTGTATTCTGTGATTTGGAGTTTTGCTGTTTCTGCACTTCATTTATCATTTTATCTGTACTTTTATGGATGATGATTCAATTAATATTTAGTCCGCCATACCTCTAGAATGAAAGTCTCTCTTTTTTTGTTTACTTTTCAAATTGTTGAGTTTATCTATCTGTAGTACCATTTCAGGATATCCAACAGAACCAGTAACAAATTAAAATATTTATATGATGACACATAATAAATAACTGACCTTGTATAGCTAAATAAGTCAGATATTATGTGCCATCATATCAAAGTAAAATATGTGATTCTTATATGATTAGTAAAAGATCACTTGGTTCTCTTGGTTACTTTTTACTTGTTGCTGAGACAAAACACCTGACACTCAAAATTAGGGAAGGAAAGGTTTATTTAGCTTACAGTTTTTGGAGGTTTCAGTCCACAATCAGCTGGCTCCAAGGCAGGGTGGCATGGCACTGGGGCAGCACTTCAAGGCAGTAGCAAGCAAAAGCAGCCAGAGTAAAAAGGGGGCAAGAGAAAGCCTCTTCTCCTCCCTTATATTGTACACAGGAGACACCCCCACCCCCAGGGTGGGTGTATCATCCACAAATCTCCTTGCCTTCCTTTGCACAGGACAAGGTGTTTACAAAGTAAGTCCCTTGGCTCCCTGCTGAGTCTCTCAGCTAAACTTCTGACCTTCTCAAATTGACATAATGAACAGGTAACTGCTTGTACTCTACACCCCAGGATGCAGAGCTGCTGCCTTACTTAATTAAGCTTCTGCACTTCTCAAGTTGACACAGTGTATAAACCGTAACAAATGTGATACAGGTTAGCATGCTTTAAACATGGAAAATATTCTCCCATTTTGACAAAACAACAATTCCCATTATGTGCTCTATTCAATTTTATTTTCAGCATAATTTTATAAATTTCAGAAATGTATCTTTTCCTGATAACTAACACTATCAGTACTGTATATGCTAGGACAGAAAACCAATCTATAGAAATTCTTTGCTCCTTAAAGATTGTATAAGATTAATAATATCAGCCTGAGAAAATTAAGGATGATACTCAGTTATCAAAATTACTTAGGGTATATCTATATTCTGTTTGTTTATTCTTATGAAACATGATGACTTCTGAAGCAGAAACAATAATTGCACATGTTTAATGAAAACTTTTGGAAGCTAAAATTGGAGGTACTGATTATGATATAGCAACATGAAAGGAGAAAAGATGCCTGAATTTTCTCAT
This sequence comes from Dasyprocta punctata, assembly GCA_004363535.1. Lineage (NCBI taxonomy): Eukaryota > Metazoa > Chordata > Mammalia > Rodentia > Dasyproctidae > Dasyprocta > Dasyprocta punctata. Next base: position 37,244 of record RJWM01005881.1, on the reverse strand, counting down.
TTTGAAACTAATCATCATAAACATCACATTCAGATGAAACTTATGAAATTAGTCACATTTTTAGCACCTCTGTTGGAGATTGCTTTGGTTCAACGTGTTACTCTTTTCTGTATTATATTCCCCTTTGGAGCATGCAACAATCCACAAAGCTGTTTCCCTAACTGTATTTCATTAATCTATTCCATGTGTTATGATTTGCATCTAGATGTTACCACAAACCCTCATGTGGTCATAGGTGGTGTTTTTCAGAGGTAACTGGATCTAGGGTTTGTGCTGCTGGGATCAAAGACGTGATGCCAGAATTGATTCATGGTACAATGCTAGGATTAAGGTTGTCCCACTCTGGGTATGAGTGCTACTTCCCCAAGGGTGGGTTGCCTGGATCACCTATAAGGGATAAATATAGGTTCATTTCTTGTTGCTTCTCTCTCTCTCTTTTTTTTTTTTTGTACTAGGGATCAAACTCATGACCTCACACTTGCCAGGAAGGCACTTGTGCCACTGAGATATATCCCGGGCCCCTTGTTGCTTGTCTGTTACTGCTTGCTGCTTTTGCTGTCTTTTGCCCACAATTAACTATTTCTCCTCTGCAATACTCTTATGCCGTGCCATCCCACCTTGGAACCAGCTGATTATGGACTGCAACCTCTCCAAACTTTGAGCCAAAGTAAACCTTTCCTCACTTAACTTTGGGTACCTGATATTTTATCTCAGCAACTAAAAAACGGAACTAAGACAACTTTGTATCAGAGAAGTGGAGTCATTGCTGTAACTATACCTGACCATGCGATTCAGAAGCCTTTGGGATTGGTTCATGGGAAAAGTTTTTGAAAGGTTTCAAGATGTTGGCTGAAAAGCTAGCCCTGGAATACCTTAAGCTGTAAATAGTGGAAAATTCTGGTCAAAGCTCAGAAGACCAGAAGGCTGATAGAAATGGTGCTGGTAAAGACCAGGCTCAGGAGGTTTCTGGGAGGAAGAAGGACTTCATTAGCTATTGGACTCCAGCTGATGTGTGTTATAACTTAGCAGAAAGTTTGTCTGCACTTTCCTCATATCCATCCAGAGACTTTGCCTGAGACTGAAATGAAGGGCAGCAGACTAATTAATCTTGCAGAAGAAATTCCAGTGCAGTATAATATTGAGGTTGGGGCATAGTTACTGGGGCTTTTAGCTAGATTTGTGTTGAGAGTCCACAGCAAAGAGCCAATCAGAATTATTTAACATGTTTTGAGTTTGACCAGAAAGAAATCTCCAGTAAAGCTGCATCCTGCAAAGATAGAACAGAGAAATTTGTTGCTAAAAAAGACTAGTAAGTAAAAGTCAAGTATTTCAGAAGACGAATAGAAAAGGTAGTTGGAGGACATCACAAGAAGACACAGGACTCAACAATTTGCAGTGTGAAAATTGCTAAAGACTTTGCTTTGAGAAGCGAGCCCCAGAGCACAATGTTCCAGAATAGTAGTGGCCTAAGGAAATTGTTCTTTGGGATTCGGTTCATAGGCCCTCGACACCTACAGCCAAGAGAGAAGGAAGCCTGGCTACTGCTTCAGCTGGTGGAAGACCTTGGTAGTACCCACATGGTGCTGCTTTTAGACACATGCAGAATGCAAGAGCTGTGGAGTTAGAAATGCTTCCACAAAGATTTCAAAAGAAGGTGGGAGAGACCAGTCAGTGTGCCACTGAGAGGGAAGTGTGTAAAGCTGTAAGTGTGAAGCCAAAGGTACAATTGGAGACTCCAGAAGGCTGAAGAATCTAGGAATGTGGATTGTCACAGAAAAGCTAAAAGGAGTGAGCAAAGCCACCTAAAGAGAGAAGCCATAGGAGCTACAACCATCAGAAGTGCCATAGGGGTAGAACCACAGAGCCCTTTGGAGTTCACATTTTGCCAGGTTGCCTTGAATGTGGATATGGAACTGTAGTACTTAATGTTTGCCCTGCTGTATTTTGGATTTGCTTTGGTTCTATTCCTTTGTATTCCCCTATTTGTACCTTTTGTCATGGTAATGTTTATCTTGTGCCATTGTATGTTGGAAGTACTTAAATTTCTTTTCATTTGTACAGGAGTTTACAACTGAGGGCTTGCCTTAAAGCTCAAGGAAGACTTTGGAGTTGGACTTTCCAGCAATGCTGAAACTGTTACAATTTTTCAACTCTTAGAGATGGAGTAAATTCCTTTTGCATAAAGAGTTGTACATGAGTCATTGGGGGACCAGGTGCAGAATGCTATGGCTTCTGTCTAGATGTCTGCCAAAAGCATCATGCAAGTCATAGGTGGGGCTTTTTGGAGGTGGCTGAATCTGGAGTGCATGAGAGTTGTATCAAAGTATGTGATTACTAAGTTAGTGCACTGATTGATTTGGCAAAGTTATGTATAGGATAAAGGGTGCCCCACTGTGGGTGCAAGTGATACCCATGCTAAGGGTAGGTAGCCTGGATAAACAATAAGGACATGAAAAAGGGTTGCTGCTTGTTGCTTTTGACTTGCTGCCTTGCTTCCTTATGCCAGTCATGAACTGTTTCTCCTCTGTGATGCCCCTCTGCCATGCCACCCTGCCTAGGGACCAGCCAACTATAAATTGAAACCTTCACAACCTATGAGCTAAAATAAACCATTCCTCTTTTAACTTTGCATCTTGGGTGTTTTTTCTCAGCTATGAGAAAATTAACTAAGATACCATGCAAGAGCAGAACTGCTAAGTGTATTTGTCACTTTTACAGAGCAAAAACAGAAACAACAAAGATCAAAGCAAAGCAAAACAAAAAAAAAAAAGAAAAAGAAAAATGCATGAGAATAAGACAGTGAAGTGTTGAAATAATTTACCTAAGGTTACATGAGAAGCTACTTTTGCACACAAGCATTCCTACACTTATACCACACAATTTCTAATTCTAATTATTTAAAATGATATTTTGAGGTAGAGAAATTCATGAAGATATCTTTCTGCTAATATTGAGAACTGGAAAACTTATGTATCAAAGTACTGTACTACCTGAAAGACTAAAGACAAGTTAAGGGAAAATGTATGACTTGAATACAATAATATTAGATCTTTTCCCTCAAGGTTTTATCTGAGGCATCTAGATATATGATGCCATAATTTGGGGTAATGTATCACAATATCAGTATGATGTGCTCTAAGTACTATCTTGACTTTTCGGCTTTGGACCTCCTCATTTCACAAGAAGATGAATAATAATTTTCAGCAGAGAAACACAGGCAACCTGATTGCCAAAAGAGAAACAGTATTTTCCTCATGAGGGCTGAACATTATTAGCAACATAAAATATACAAAAATAAATATCAAAATGTTCTTTAAATGGTTAAGCCACAGAGAAGTTGGCTGTTGAATTAAAATGTGTCATTTTATTGACTTCCTGGATGATGTTCAAAGGCAGCATCCAAAATGTTTTACTTAGTTATGAATAAAAGCATCAGGATATACGGCAAATGTGATCAAAGGAACTCAGATGATCTGAAGAGAGGTGAGATGTGGATTACATCAGCTCAGCAGGACAGCTGTCAGATTTATTGAACTCAACAAGGATAGCATGTGAGATATCACCCTCAGAGCTGAGAGAACCAGACATACCATTCCTACTTTCAAAAGTAAGTCATTCATGCATCATCATCAAAATTTTGATTTCTGAAACTCATTTAAGGAAGAATGTGTATTAAGCACTTACGTGTTTTGCTCTCTCAGTAGGAGAATACTAATTTGAATGTGAGAGCAGTATTAATTTTTACATCTCAGCAATTATTGTTTAGAATTGTAAACTTGTTCCCAAGTCTTTTCTCCCTCATTTCTCCTTCTCATTAGTACTTCTACAGCAAGATCATTTAAAACTGCTAGACATTTATAAATCAAAAGAGAGAAATTGTGACTGGATCAGATCAAAAAGGAAGTTTAGGGAGCAGGTAAAAGAGAGACAGAGGAAAACATTTAATATGCTGCATTTTTCTCAAAAATCATCCAAAGTGCTAGCTTCCTTCTTGGAGAGGACCTCACAAACATGGAGTTTCAAAGAGAAGATCTCTCAAATTGCACCTTCACTATAGATACTAAGTTTAGTTGGTGGTTAATAGGTAAGCAGAGATCTGAGTGTCAATGTAGAGAAGTTAAAACTAAAGGAAATTATTATGGTTTATGTGTACCCAACCCCCAAAGCCTCATGTGCTCATAGATGAGGTCTGGTTGAAGGAGGCAGGTTACTGTGGGCATGGGTTGTATATCCTTTCTCTTGCCTTGAGCACTCACTGCTTACTGCTGCCATGCCATAGACTGTTTCTCCTTGCCATCCCCCCTGCCATGCTGCCCTGCCTTGGAGCCAGTTGACCATGGACTGAAACGTCCACAAACTGTGAGCCAAAATAAAATGGTTCTCCTTTAATTTGTGGGCATCTGGCATTTTGTCTAAGCAACAGAAAGTAACTGTCAGCTGTGGTCTGCTATTTATGGCAGCTATTTTAGATAGTGTTATTCTTAGCTCTGAGTGATTTCTGCTAAAAGAAAACTGCCTCAGTTGTTTTATTTGATTGTCTTTGATTTTAAATCCAAAATCTGCCAGAGGTTCTGGGAAAGGACACTGAAATTCAATGAACTGCTGTTAAGGAGTTTGAGCTGACAAAATATTTTAGTTGAAAAGATAGATACTATCTAATGTCATATGAAGAATATTAGACTGTGATTTAGAGGTTTCTAATTGCTCCTGAATTGGAAGTTATTTTCCTTATATGCACTGTTATTTCTCAACCATTGAAAGATTGAAAAATAATTTTCAAATTTTCTTTTCATATTTAGCATAAACTTCCAAGGAGCCACTCTGCAGGAAGAAATACCAAAGATGCTTCATCCAATATATCATTCAGGTGATATTGAGCCATTTTAGGTTCATGGATCCCAGGTGATCTTTAAATCAACTTAACAGTCTAATTTAAAAAGCAGATAATCATAAGATCATAACAATGCTGAAAGCTAAAGGACAAATTCCACTTTCTGATTTTGCAGTTGTGTCCATTGAACATTAGAAAATTGTAGCATCTTCTTTCTGTTCATTGAGTCTGTTTTTTTTTTCTCATTTGGTGGTATTTCACTTCACTAATTCATCTCTCATCTTTTCATGTCTTCTTATATTTGAACAATCAGTGCCAATAGCAACCAACCTAATTACCTGGAAATTATTTCTGCTTTGGAATGCTGCTAAAACAACAACAAAAATGAATGTGAAATGGAAAAGAGAGGGAGAAAAGGAAAATAAAATTAACAGGGCAAAAGTTGAGATCTATGGAAATTCTTAAATATCAATTAACCATCATCAGAGGAGTGTATGAATATGTGGACCTGATTCAAGTTGTCATTGCTTTATTTCTCTTCACCTAGCAATAGTGTTCTCAGTAATGAATTCTGATGTCATTGCCAGTATTGAGCTTACATGTTCTGTCTAAAGGTAATTGATTATCAAATGATGTATGAGATGATTCACACACAACCTTCAGTTTAGCTGAAGGCACTTTACGTGTTGAATAAATAAAATAATATATATACACATTGCAACCACCTTGTCTTAAATTTTAGTAGGATTTTACAGATCTGGCTTGAACCCCATAAAACCAATATTAGGCAATTGTGTATGAATGTCATAAGGTGAATAGCATTAAAAGAGATGTACATTTTTATACAAAAGTCAGTTTGCTTTTGCTTTCATCACACCTGCAGTACTTCCATGTAAATATCTTTACATTAAAAAAATTCAAACCAAGTATTTTAATTATCCCTAATCTAGTCAAAGTGAAAAGAAATAAAAGTCTTTTAGCTTCTCTTCCTAGTGCTAAAAAATTCACTTTTTTGAATAAAATACTCAGAAGCTGCATATTTTCTATTGTACTTTTAGACAAAATAAGGCTAAATGTCAAAAAATTCTGAACCAACTATAGGAGAGTATGATATTTCAGATGAATTGCTTTCTGTGTGGCAACAAATTTTGCACATTCCACTTTTTTTTTGACAGTTTTGTGAATTATATCTGAATACCAGCAAGTGTGATATTATTTAAAGAAATGACCATGGATTATGAAGTATGAAAATAATATGAAGCATGAAAAGTGATTTTATTTCTCTTGATGTGTACTTAGAAATGGAATGACTGAATCACCAAATAGTTTTTTAAAAATTTTTCTGATACCTATATTCACCATAATGCACAACTTTCCTAAATTCATTCTTCCTGTTTCACTGAAATTTTAATCAGCAAAGTATTCTTGCTACAAAAAGTTCTAATTAAGGAAATGCATAAGCTAATTGCCATTACCTTTCTTTAGCTATTCCAGTATGCATATTCCACTATTATATGTGTATATATATATATATATGTGTGTGTGTATATATATATATATATATATATATGTATTTATATATATAGAGTGATACTATATATTCTATATATTGGTACTATATATATAGTATCATGTTGTATATATATATTCCTCTATATATATAAAATGCATTATATATCATGTTATATACCATACATTTATACAATTTTATGTGCCAATTTAAAATTAGTAAATAATTTGTAAAAACCTTACATTGTGAATTAATGGGAAATTGGATCCAAGACTTGGTTATTTCTCTAATCATTCTTGTGAAAGTGGGCAAAGTTTTCTTTTGTGGATAAATAAACACCTGAAAAATGACTTTAGAATTTGGTGAACTTTGAGGTTTCTTTTTAGATCTTTTTTTTTCTTTTTGATCTACTGTCCAAACTTTTCATGAGTAAATCTCAAATAATCAAGTTATTCCATAGGACACTGAGAGAGACAGAAAGATTTCCTAAATGAATAATAAATATCATTCACACTGGACAAGAGGAAAAAGTTTTAATTATAAGCCTAAAGATTAAAATCAAATATTAATATCTTAGCTAGTATGAAGAAATACTTGCTCACAGATTCTGAAATGAATGACTGTTCTGTGATTTTTGAAAAAAAGTTCTGTTGTTACTTTTTGATTTCATTTTGGTATTAAACTTCATTCCATAAAGTAATATAAGATATAATGGTGATAAGAAATTCGTAACTTATGCTTTTTCTTTTATCTTCAGTTTTGTCCCTTGACCTTGACCAATACATATGGTGCACATCTTCGCAAGATTCACAACCATACTTGGGGTTTATTTCATATTTTTTCACAAATATTTCTATTTTCACATATATTCTTGCACCTCTGAACACTTATACTCCTTACTTTAGGGTATCTTAGCATTTCCCTCTTTCCGCCTGTGTTTTTATAATACCTTATAAATATAGTACACGAATTTTTCAGAGCCTTTACACTAGTTGTTCATTCATCATGAAATATTTTTCTTAGATTTTTCTGATTGGCCCTTTATTTTCATTCAGGTCTTACTACATATTCCATCCATGCAAAGAAATCTTCACAATCATTGACTTTTCTACCACCATTTTTATTTTATCTTTTAGGTTACAAAGATCTATTAAATCATCCCTTCTTTCAAATGAATCATGGCAGAATAAGAGGGAGAAAAAGGCAAATCATTGTAAGTACAGTTTCCATTATGATAGAAGCAAGTGATGGGTCACGTGGGAGTTCAGAGACTTGATAAATTCAAACAGAGAGGTCAAGTTTAAATTGCTAAATGATGTAACTCAATTAGAGACCTGTCTCTTTCTTTGTGGTCATTGAGTTCTACTGATTTAGAGTTAGCAATAGCTGTCAGAATTACTCTGGTATCATCTATCCATCTCCACTCTAATGCACTAATTATAGGTATCGATTTCATTTGTTTAAATTATTGTTAGTAGTTTCTTACCTGGGTTTTCTGGCTCTAGTTCCTGGTGCTATAGATCCTCCAAAAATTCATCAGAATGACTTGTAAAGACACAGTTCTTATTGCATTATTTGGTGATTCCTACTAACTCTAGAATTTAAAATTACTTTTCCTATGTCTGCCTTATTAAATCAAATGGTCTTTGTTTGCTGATATCTTAGATAGATTGTTCACTATTTTATTTACAGCACTCAGATACCTGGAGAAAAGAGATGCTTGGTAAATATACAATTACAGTATATAAAATAAATATACAATCCAATATACAATGAATTTTTATCATACATTTTATCTATTTTGTCTGACAGTATTTTAAAATAAGGATAGGAGCTGCCCCTGCTTTATTATCTTCTGCAATATCTAACATATCATGTTGTACACAGGAAATGCTCAGGAGATATATATATATATGTATATATATTCATTCATTCAATTGTCATTTAGAAAATAGTAAGATTATTTAAGTAAAATATATTAAAATGAGTCATTACAATAAATATAAAAATGTCATTATGTGTTTGTTAGTATAAATAGGGAATTTTCTTCAGAGACTTGGTATGATCACGGAATAGGCATGCCACTAACCATGCTACTTTTGTATTAATTATTTGAAAATGCCAAATTGAAATAGTGTTTCAACTGACAAAGCCATTCAGAAATATAACACTGTGATTCATATGGTATAGATAAAGTAGAACATATCTATAATCTCTAGTTATTTTGTATAAATAATAGAATAAAGTAATGTATCATTTCTACAGGGTGAATTGGACTGGATTAACAATAGATTGCTACTTTGAAATTAAATTTACTGTAGTTAATATTGACTAGAATGTGGGAATCAGAAGGGACTCTAGAAGTTTTTCAAATGAGCTACTCTATAAGAGAGAAAACTGAAGTGATTCACTACACTCTGTGTTGTACAACTAACTACTCTGGGTTAGCTCAGTCTAAATTATGTATAGGCACCCAGGCCCAGCCATTTGCTTCTCAACCCAATGCTTACTCCAAAACTTACTGTTTTATATCAAAGAGGACTAAATAGCAAAATTCTCAAACAAGTTCTCAATGTAGTTGGATGCTAGTAGACTTTGGGTCACCAAATTTTACATTCTCATTTACATCAAAAAGAATTACCAAATTTTAATAATATACTGCAATCAAATAGGTATTATTAAAATCATATACAGGTTTGAAAAAACATTTCTTTGATTATCTGGAAGGCACTTGTGGACCTAATATTGCTTTATTTATGAAGCTTGTATTGTGTTTGACAAATGCTATCAGAATGTAACCTAGTGGAAAGCAATATAAGAATGCTGGTTTAGTGTGGTATTGCAAACAATGATTTCAGTTGCAAATGGCAAGAACTCAAATTAGCTTATGACAAAGATTCTCATTGCCTGGAAAAAATAAGGTGACTTAAAACTGAGATCTAATAAAAGAAAACGTCTAGACCAGGAATTACATACTGTCTTAATTACTTTTCTCATTGCTGACACAAAATACATGAGACTCAGAGTTAAAGGAAGAAAGGTTTGTTTAGCTCATAGTTTGTACAGATTTCAGTCGATAATCAGCTGGATCCAAGGTTGGGTGAGATGGAAGACAGGCATCACAGAGGAGTTCATTGAAGGAAGCAGGTAGCAAAACAAGCAAGAGAATTTAGCAGCTTTTATTCACCCTTTTTGTAGTCCATCTAGGATACCAGGATTAGGCTTGTGCCAAATCAATGAGTTGACTGATTTAGTAATCACCCACACTTAATCCTAACACCCTTGATCCTAACATTACAGCACAAATCAATGACATACACTAGATTCGGCCACCTCTGAAAAAGACTCATTTATGACCATATGAAACACCGGGGGTACATTCAGACACAAACCATAACATGTACTCAACATGGCTATATATTTCTCTCTCTCTCTCTCTCTCTTTCTGTCATTCTGTAAAAGCTTCATTGTAAAATATTTTAAGCAAAACACAGCTCTCAGCAATTCCTTTAAGTTTCACAACCCAAAAGAAAGCAGAAACTTCTTTACTCCATGCTCTATTATTATGAAGGGAGATGTTGAATTGACACAGTGTGGGATACTTGTCCACAATAAATGAAAGGGGAATTCTGCATCAAGATATGATTAAAATGTTCACAAGAACTACAGGCAACTGGAAAATCTAAACCCTACCCCAAGGATGCTAAATCTTAAAAGGATGCAGATTTTCTATATCTCAGTGTTCTGCATCATGGATACAATCAACAGTGAATATAAAACATTTAAAGGAAATATTCCAGTAGAAACATGTACAGCCTTTGTTTTAATTATGTCCTACAAAGAACACTATGACAACTATTTACATTGTGTTATGAATTGCAAGTAATATAGAAGTGATGAAAAATATACACAATGTTGTGAGACTATGCATAGTTTATGTGCAATTACATCACATTATGTAAGTGACTTAAACACCCATTGAGACTGGTATTTGAGGGAGTTCATGTAACTAATCTCTGTGGCTATCAAAGTGTCTGTCCTTCTTAGGAAATTTTTGGTAGTTTAATCTGTAGTGCTAATCTCTCATGATTTAGTTATTGCAGAACTTGCCTTATCAGTTTCTAATATAAATTTTGTGTAGCTTACAAATTTATAAAAATTAAAATATGATAAAACAATATTGATGGCAGTTAAATAATTGGGACCTCACAACTCCAATAGAGGTGCAAATTGGTAAAGACTTAGCCATGTGAAGAAATTCAATAATGTAAAAATTTTAAAATATTTCATGCTCTTAGAAAATTCTAATAAAATAATAAAAATGTGAGTGCATATTTATGTACAATACTTTGTGTAATTCTGAACATGGGAAACAAATGTTGAACAAAGTGATTTATTTAAAAATAAATATATGAATACAAGATAACCTAACACAATTTTGGAAATTGCTTTTCAGAGTTGAATGGAGACAATAGATCTTATAAACTGTTAGTAGTGGTGTAAATTCATACAAACTTATTGTAAATGAATTATAAATAATATATCATAAAATATACATATAATTAAATATGTAAATACGATGCAGCAATTTTTTCTAGGAATATACTTAATAGAAATTCTTGCATATACTCAACATTCATAGTAATATTGTTTAGAAGAAAGTATGTCTAAAAATACATAAGACTCCCATAATGGACATACTGAATAAACAGTGTAGTTAGAATGAAATGATCTGTATATTAACATCCAAATTATGTTAAGTAAATATGTATGTCTTAAGTATTTTAAGAGTCATTTATCACAGTTATTTGAATATACACATGTATATTATTTTTCTAGTAAAATATATAAGAAATAGTTGAGTTGTACAGTAGACATCACTGCCATTCACTAATATGATGCTTCCTTTTAGGACACACAGAAGTTTATACTGTCTAATTTTTTTGTAGTGACCATGAGCCATCAAACTAGTTATATCAAATAAAGTATAAGACTCACTTTTCAACTGACAAAAATGAAATCTTTTTAAAACTCTGCCATCTTTCTTTTCTTTTATAATATCCATGTAAAAATTCTTGTACTGAAATGGTGGAGCCAGAGGACAAAAGTAGCTTGATGGCTGACTCAGCTACAATGACAGCTACCTGAGAGTTACCAGACCTCATGAGAAGTTTGCAGGAACAAGAAATAAACATTCACTGTGTTAAAATGTTGTGCTTAAAAAAAAAAAGCTAAACAATAAACTTTATCCTAATTTGTAAAAATGGTTAATTTGTGTGTCAATGTAGTTAATGTAGGCTTACTGCTGTATCACTTAGATTCGGATTCTCAATGGCTCAAATCCAACCGAAATCTATTTTTGTTCATGTGTTACTTTATGAAAATCCTGCACTAATATAATGATGGTGATGGACTTTTATACTTAATACAGTCATTCAGAGACCCAGGATTTTTGAGTTTGTAGGATCTTTTCCCGATAGCTTTCATGGTTTTTATGCATATTCAAGTTCAATTTAAAGAAGTGGGACAGGGTATGGAGAATTCTACATAGGAGACTTATGGGAAGGCCTGGGGGATATACATTACCACTTGGTAAAACTAGCTGGGACACAGTCATGTGGTCATACATGTCAGTGAGTCTAAAAATGGGGTAAGTTGACTTTATTTTTATGGGTTAGATCTAGAATGCCCCCCAAAGTCTCAGACACTCAAGAGATAGGACTTTCACAGGGTAATTGGATTAAAGGGATGCTATACTCTTTGGGGGTTTTACCCTCCAATTGGTTTAGTAGCTCAGTGTGCACTTAGAAGTTGGGGCTGGATACAGGAGGGTCACTAGTGGTGTGACCTGGAAGTGTATAACTTCCTCCTCAGCATTTCCCATCTCTATTTCCTGGTTTCTATGATGTGAGCATCTTTCCTTTCCCCAGGACTTTCCGTAGTGTTGCTTCTTCCCAGGAGTCAACTGACTGTGGATTGAAACTTCTAAAAACAGTAAGTAAAAACAGTAAGTAAACTTCTCCTTTCAATTGTGAGTGTTCAGTATTTTGTATCAACAATGAGAAACTGACACAGACTTTGTTACCAAAGAAATGGGGTTTTGCTATGACTACACCGAATCATATGATTTAGAAGCCTTTGGAAATTCTTTGCAGAAAGAGTTTGGAAAGGTTTAGAGATTCTGGCTAGAGAAGCCCTGGAATGTTCTAAGCCAAGCATGATGGGAGATTCAGGTCAGAGCTCAGAAGAAAATAATGTTGATAAAACTAAAAAGAGTAAGGCTAACCTCAGGAGGTTTCATTTGAGAAAGAGGACTCCATTGGCAGCAGGGTTAGAGGCCATTTATTTTATACTGGTCAGAAAATTTATTTACATTTTGCCTGTATCCTGAGACTGTGAGGGAGACTGACATTAATGGCTTCAGTCTAACTAATGGCTATTTTGGCTGCTATCAACCAGGTTTACAGTGAAAATCAGGAGCAAAACTGCACTTTAATTTTTTTTTTCAGAAAGTAAGTGCCTGCATAGTTAGAGCACAGGACAGCATAGTTGCTGAAGAGAATAGCACTAAAATTAGCCAAGAATTTGTCATCAGGATAGTAGGAAAGATGCCTAGAAAGCATCTCAGTTATCAGCAAGACCCCACATTTCACTAAGTAAATGGTTTCAAAGGGTGAAGGTAAACTACACTGAAAGGCATTGTTTTGAGAAGAGAGCTCTGGAGCATCCTGCTCAAGAAGACCCACCTAGGGAATTGGTTCCATAGAACTTCTTTCATAGTGTTTAGCCATCCTGGTATTGAGTACTCTGTAGTCATGATCCAATGGGGCATGACTATTTCTTAAGCAAGTGGCAGATGTTGGCATCATTGATGTAGTGCTGATTTTATAGGCATTCAGAATGTGACAGTTGTGGCATCAGGGAGACTTTCATCTATATTTTGAAGCAGATCTGGGAAGGGTTGTAATGTACCCCTGAGTGGGTAAAGTTTTAAGAGTGAAGTTGAAAGTCCAGTGGAAATTTCAGGAAGATGATTGTAGTAATGTGGAACATTATTCATTCAAGTAATTTGGTTTTGCCTTGGAGTTACAAATTATGGAATGATACCTCTAAACATAACAAATGCACCTGTCTGACCTAAAGATTGGGTGGTACAACATTTTGTCCCAGCTGTGAGAGAGTGACTAAGATGGTGCACCCAGGAAAGAGAGGTAATGAATTATGTTCAACAGCTAAAACCATTTGCTCTGGGTGAAGAAACTCATCTTTCATTATAAAACCAGTTTTTATTGTTTGACTTAAAAGAAAACAGGAATATATAATCTTTGAATAAATATAATCACAAACATAGCATAAGAAAATGCTTATTATGTGGAACCTTTTTGTTTTTCATTTTGTTAGTTTAATATTAAAGTAAATATGTGTTCTTTATAGAAAAATGTAAAAGATAAAGCAAAAGCTCAATTCGTGAAATAACTACCATGCTTCCACCTATTATAGCCCTACTAAGTTAAACAAAATTATCTGTCCTATTTTATAACTGCAGATACAAACACCCAGAGACTTCAAGGAATTTTTTAACCCTACTAAGTGGTAAGGCATAGAGAAAAAGACTAGCAGGGAAGCTATCATAGAGCAGGATACAAGGAGAGAGAAGGAATTATTAATAAAGATACACAATTGACCTAGTTATTTTAAGATTTTATAAGTTTATTTTCACTGAAAATGGAAATAGACAAGAGAAAAACTTTGGAACATATAAAGTAATTTTGCAAACTTTAAGTATTTTCTATTTTCTTTATATTTCAATTTAGATAATACACAAATAAACAATGGATAGATACAACTCTCCAATCAGCATTATGGTACTGGGTATTGAATGACGACTGGTCAGGATGTAGATATAGAATGTTATGTGTTGCAATAACAGTGGTTCCAGACACTGGTATTAATTGTTTTACATAATGTGAAAAGGCAGACACAATTGAAGAACTAGCTGTCTCACAGACTACTCAAGGCTAGAATTAGTTTTCGTTTCTGTTTTTAATGCCCTGGCCTACTTCCCTGAAGAGCTCTCTCTGAGTAGAGTCAGAGTAATATAAGCCTGGCCAAGATCTAAATGGTGAATGTGGCAACTAGTTGACCGCCTGTTATTCAACTCATCCAGATGCTCAATTCTCTTGAGCCCAAGGCTGGTATCCTTAACAATTGTGGGCACTCATTCCAAAAAGGACCAAAAGACAGGAATCTCAGGGAACTTATTTTGCTCATGGGTCTTTTGCTAATTAGATGTATGAACTAGAGAAATTATTTTTCCACCCAGGGCTATGATTTCCTCATATCTAAAATGAAGAGAATTAACTAAATCTCTAATTGTCTTCCAGACTTAAAACTCAAAATATATGATAAAAGTAATTATTTCTAAGAGTCTTCAAACTTAATAGTTTCTTGCTTTTATAGACATTATTTCTTTCCTGGGGGGTGAGGAGAAAGAAACATTCAAAATGGCCATCATCTGCAGAATGTATGAGATGTGGTATTTTTATACAATGGAATATTACTCAGCTATAAAAATGATGATCTTGAGGTTTTTATAGGTAAATGGAGGCTACTTGAGACTATGCTCATGAGTGAAATAAATCAGACTCATATTTATAAATATAGTATTGTCTACATAGTGTAAAAATAAATAATAATAATAAACTGAAAGAGTAATAAGATCCAAAATGTACAATAGATATTGTAATAATGAAAGGAAAATAAAGTGCTCAAAATTAAAGAACAACTAGGATAGAAGAAAGAAAAGGAAGAAAGGAAAAGATTATATGTATGCAGTTATATACATGTAACTATGTATGTATAAGTGTGCATGAAAGATAACTATACTACTAATTCTGTTAGTTCATCAATAAGAACAGTTTGTGTTGTCATTATTTGATTGATCATTTTTTATGCCTAGGTCTTGTAACTTGAACAACTACTTCTAAAATAACAGTATACAATATGCTAACTAGTGTTGATTTCTTA
Organism: Dasyprocta punctata; assembly: GCA_004363535.1. Lineage (NCBI taxonomy): Eukaryota > Metazoa > Chordata > Mammalia > Rodentia > Dasyproctidae > Dasyprocta > Dasyprocta punctata. The sequence continues at coordinate 21,876 of RJWM01005881.1, read as the reverse complement.
CTTTTTTAAAAATTCTGTATTATTTCTACCCTTTTTTATGTTTTGCTTTTTAAAATAAAAAAAGAAATTCTTTCTTTCTTCTTTATCCTGTGGTTATGTACAAAAATGTCTCATTATTCCTACTAAATCACAACTACCATAAACTAGTATAACGCAGAAATTAAAACATCTCTGAGTCTTCCTTGGTATCTTATGCAGAATATTTAAAATAGTAAGAGTTGGGCTGGGGATTTACCTAAGAGGCATAAGCACCTGCATGGCAAGTGTGAGGTCATGAGTTTGGTCCCTGGTACCAAAAACAAAAACAAAACAAACAAACAAGAAATTAAATAAAAAAAATAAAATAGTAGGAGTTAATAGAAACCTAAATAATGAACAAAGGCATCCATTTTCAAGTTGGAAATAAATTTAGTGAGCTGATTTTTCTGATGATAGTAATAAGCTAAAGTTTAAAGTGGTGATTGTGAAAGGGATATTCTAGAAGCAATATAGTTGATGGATGGTGCTCCCTGGACAACTGTAGAACAATATTTTTCATACCTAGAATACTAGTGGGTAAAAATTGTCTGAAACATAGTACTCAAGTATATATGACCTGGAGAAGTCTCATGATTGCATATCGTATTTTTGGCAGCGATTTTCATTTATATTCACTCCTTGGAACCTTGGCCTTCCACTGCTTTGACAGCCTGTCAGCAGTAACTCTTGTCAAGGAGGGTATTCCCTTTGGAAAACTTCACACAGCTTATGTCACTAGTGAAGAACAAAGAAAAACAGAGCAAGCCTGTTTTATCTAATTAGCAAAGATACGTAGGATGCCTTGTTGTGCAGCTGGGCAATTGGCAATGGAGGAAGCTTATTTTATGGTCTATGAAAGCCTCTCATTTGGGTTGAAAAACTGAGGAACTCAATGTTTACTGTTCACTTTATCCTAATAATTTTATAAATTTTTCTTTTAGAACCACAGTAACAAAAGAGTCTGTTTTCCTGTGTAATCAGAAATTAATGGATAAATCTTGACTAGGTAGATTATTTGGGTTGGCATTTTTTCCCTGTGGCATTTAGATTTTCTATTGTACAGTGTTATGTAAGAAATATTAAATTTGTAGTTGCTATACTAATTTTTTAGTTGTTACACTCTAGTGTAAAATCTGACACTTGCAGGCTGTGAATATGGTTAGTTTAATATTTGGTGCTCAGTTCTTTCATATATGATGCTTATAATAGTTTTAATTTTATTGCCATACAGTCATCTTGAGGATCACTATATAACCATTTGTGAAATTATAAAATCCAGAGCAATATACAAATACAGGTGTATATATGATTGTACCACATCACCACTGTCAGAGAAACACACACCCAATTGTTAACGATCTGAGGTAAAATTGAATTTTACATCTTTACTATGCTATGTAACTGATTAACTATGCTTTGAAAAGTGCTCCAAATTTTTGCCACATTTTGTGATGATACATTATTGTTTCTTATTTGATGACAAAAGTGAAGCAGAAAATTATTCAGTGAGTTTCCTAATAATACCAACCAAGTATCAACATTATGTGGTACTTTAATTCTACTGTTTTCTACTCCAAGCATGCCATTTTAGGTGGGTCATTAAGGGGCACTCCGTTGAGATGTTGTTTTGACAGATCCTTGGAAGAAGTGAAGCAACAATCCATAAAGAGATAAGGGGAAATGATTCTCAGGACGTGAAAACACCAAGTCAAAAGGTCCCAAGCCGGAAAAGTATTATTGTCTTCAAGGAATACCAATAAGTTCTGTGTTACTGAAGTCAAATGAAAGAGCGAAAGAGTGGGCAAAGACCTGAACAATTGTCTGTGCAGTTCCTCATAGACAATGGTATATGTATTTTATTCACAGAGCAATGAAACAGAATTGAAGTCTAAGTAGGAAAGCACCATGATCATTTAAGTGTTTCATTCTCCTTCCTTTGTGGAGAAGCATAAAAGTGAAAGTGGGAATAACAGATACCACAGAGATCAAACCTACTAATGACCTGGCTGGATGATGGCAGTTGGAATAACGAAGACTAGTCAGATCTGGATATATTTTCAGGGTAATGTCGACAACTATACTTACTGAATGAAAGGATAGAGAGAAAAAATGGTACTTAAAATAGTTTAGGCTTTTGGTTTGAGCAAGAGTGTTAATTCAGAGACTTAGGGAGAAGTCAGTTTTGAGGTAGACAAATCAGAAATTTGGGTCCATATACATTGTTTGCATGTTTAGAAATCCAAGGGCAGAAACTGAATAGTCATACAGATATGGATGTCTTCTATTCTACTACTAATAAAACACACAATCTTTCCTGCATGCCAGGCATAGGTCTGCATGCTTAATGTGTTCTAACTCATTTAATGGATTACCAGTGCTGCATTGCCTAGCATGTATCTAGCTGCATTCTGACTGTAGGTGTTAGATCAGCAGAGAAATTAGAGCTTCAGCAAAGACACAAATAATCCCATACAACAATATGTTAAGTAGTTGGTTCTAGGTTAGATTAAGACCTTCAATGATATCAGTAACCCAGATTTTTACTAATTTTCTGTCTTGCTGTCATACTAAACATGTTGACTTTTCAATTTGGTCTTATTGTTTGATGGCTGCAACTACTTTAAAAATCAAGACCTCACAAATTTGCAAAGCAAGATGGATGAGTCCAACCCAATTAAGGAGGAGACTTTCATCAGGGAGGAAAGTCTTTTCTAAGAAGAATCCAATCAGACTGATGACTCCTTATGTCTCATTGAACTGATTTTATTTCCCTAAGGAGTTAATGAAAGAAATTATCTCTTTTCACAATCTATCAATGACTTTTAATCAAGGGATTTTCAGTTGATGTGCTATGAGAGGCAACTAAGAGGAGAATTATGCATTGAGTTAAAACATAAACAGTTGAAATTACTTAAAGAAAAAAAAAGAAAATTCTCACCACATCTACAGTGTGCATTCGTGGTTGGCCAATATGTGTCTGTTGACATGTATGTTCTTCTATATTTGCAGCTATCTGTTGGAAATTATTTTAATGTAATTTCACAAATAGAGTAAATTATAGACTATAACTCAAGATTTACACATCATAATTGATCTTTTCCAGAAAGTCAACTTCTCTATTAAGGGCAAATGTTAAAAATCTATTGATAACAAATACATTGGAAAGAACTGGAATTTCCTTTGTTAAAAATGTGCAAAACTGGGGAAACCAGGACAATTTTTTCTAGAGAAATAATCATTATCAATTGTAATTTGTTTTAGTTGCATGCCTCAATTGCCTTCCAAATTAACAATTTTAAAAATTACAAATTGATACTGTAAAACTCATCGTGATACCATAAATGTGATTCTTTTGCATCTGCAACTTTTACATCTAGGTAAGAAAACATTTTACATTAATGAACAAGTTTAAGAAGAAAGGAAGTCTTCAGAGAAAAATCATAAGAAGCAGTTCCCTTTGGACCTGTTCTTAACAGTTAATACAGGAAACTTCAAAGCTCTGTAAATATTCAAAGAACTTATTGCAACACAGGCAACTTTACAGGGTTGCACCTCATTGATAAAAGTCTTAGCATGGAATTTTTCATGGAGTAGGAAGAATATATGTTATTGACTTGTATTGCAGGCAGCATGAGATATAACAAATAGATTAGCACATAATGTTTCTTCCAGAATTTGGGACATGCCATTCTGTGGCATGATATTCTAGTCTAACAGTGTCCTCAGAATCAAAAGCTCAGGGAGGTGAGATAACTGGTCAAGTGATCAGGTGTGACAATGTACATAACCAGAACCAGACCAAAATCATCATTTTTTGACATGAAGAGCAACAACAGTTTGGTATCTAATGACTTTTTTCCCAGTTTATTGTTTACTTATGATTTTTGTAGAATGATGTTTTGAAGAATGATATTGGGGACAAAATTTCTAACAGAGGAATACTCATTTTTCCTGGTGTTTAAATTCCTTCCTGACAGGTATACGTAATAAGAATGTGATTTCACCCTTTTCATTTAAATTTTTTCTTTCCTTTTTTTGGATAAGGTGTGCTTGTGGTTTATCAATTTTATTTATTATTTCAAAGAACCAACTCTTTTGTTGGTTAATTCTTCATATTATTTTCTTTGCCTCAATTGCACTAATTTCTTCTCAGATCTTTATAATTTCCTCCTTTCTTTTTTAGGCTTTGGGTTTGACTTGCTTTTCTTTTTCTAGTACATTGAGATGCAGCATTAGGTTGCTTATTTGTTCTTGTTCCATTTTCCTGATGTGAGAATTCATCCCTATAAATTTCCATCTGTGGAATGCTTTCATTGCATCCCACCTGTTCCAAAAAGTTGTACTTGCAACTTTGTTTGATTGTAGATGTTGTTTAATTTCTTCTTTAATTTCATCTCTGAACCATTGGTTGTTCAAGAGGCGTTACTTAATTTTGATGTGTTTATGGAGATTTTACAGTTTCTTATGTCCTTCATTTCCAGTTTCATTCCACTATGGTCAGATAATATACATGGGATAATTTCAATTACTTTGCATTTAATTAACATGTTCTATGGGCTGGTATATTATCTATTAAGAAAACATCTGTGTTCAGCTGAGAAGAATATGTACTCTGATGTTGTAGGGTGTAAACCTCTACTAAGTCCATTTTGTTCATAAGTTTGGTTTAGTTCTGCTATTTCATTGCTGAATTTTTTTGTCTAGTTGATCTATCTCTTTGTGACAATGGGGTGTTATGCTCTCCTGTTACAATTGTGTTATTGATTGTTTTATTTTTTCATGTCTATTATTGTTTGTCTTACATAGTTGGGTGCTCCCATATTTGGTGAATATATATTTATGGTTGTTATCTCTTCCTTTTGACATTTTCCCCTAGAAAATATGTGGTGACTTTCTTTATCTCTCTTGATCATTCTTGGTTTGAAGTTTACATTGTCTGCAAACAGAATAGCTACCCCTGCTTTTTAGTGGTTCCCTGTCACATGGAGTTTTGTTCCCCATTCTTTGACTTTCAGTATATGAATTTCCTTTTGAGTTAAATGTGTTCCCTATATATAGGATATTGTTGGATTTTGTTTCTTGAACCACTCTGCCAATCTGTTTCCTTTGATTGGTGAATTGAGGCCATTTACACTAATGGTTTTAATTGGTATATCTTGGTTTATCTTTGTCATGTTATCTTCCTGCTATTGGTTCCCTACTTTTTTCACTCTGTTTAATTACTTGCCCTGTTTGGTATTTCTTTTATGTTGTTGTTCTTGGAATTGTGATCATTTTCATCTCTTTTTAGAATATCTTTCAGTACTCTTTGTAGGGTTGGTTTGATGGTCATGAATTTCTTCAGTTGTTCTTTGTCATGGGAGTATCTTATCTATTCATTAATTTTTTTCCATTAATTTTTAAAGATAGTTTCGAAAGGCACATCAATCTGGGTTGGAAATTGTTTTCTTCCAGGACTTGAAATACTTCAGTCCAAACTCCTCTTGACTTGATGGTTTGTGTTAAGAAGTCTGCTGATTCTGATGGGCTATTCTTTTTAGGTAATCTGTTTCTCTTCTCTAACACCTTTTAATATTCTGCTTTTCTGCCAGATTTCTGAGATTTGACTATTTTATGTTTGGGTGTGTATTTAGTTTGGTTATGGCTAATTGGAGTTCTGTATGCCTCACTGATCTGTACATCAGATTTTTTTTCCCAATGCTTGGGAAATTTTCTGCTGTTACTTCTGCAAATAGACTTTTTGTGTAATTTGTATTGATTCCTGGTTTTTCATTGACACCTGTCAGTCTCATATTTTTCTTTGTATCATCTTGCAGCTGTTAAATTGCAGTTTCTTGGTTCCTTGTTATTTTTAAAGAGTTTTTTCCATTCGTGATCACTAGCTACAGATCTGTCCTCAGGATCTGAAACTCTATCTTTAGTTTTGTTCCAGCAGTTTTGCCGGTTTTCAATGGAATTTTTAATTTCCTGGATATCTGTTTGAATCTGTTTCATGCATTCTAATTCTTTCCTATATTGTTCATTCAAGATTTTTCATTGTTTTCCTATGCTCCTCTCTTTTTTTTTATCTGTGTCTTCTTTAAATATGCTAGGCAATTCTTTCACTATGGTTTCTATTTATTTTTTATCTGAGAGATTATTTCTGATCTGATTTCCTCTACAGTCTCATGGAGTTGTTTCTTTACTTCAGTTGCTATCATTTCAGAAATTTCAAGTGTGTGACTTCCAATTTATTCTATGTGTATGTCTTCTTGAATTGTTCTGGATGAGCTAGAGGTCTGAGATTGTAATTTGTTCCCTTGTTTTGACATTTTCTATTTCAAAAAAGAATTATTTTGTTTTCTGTAATGATCCTTGTGAGTTTTGGTGGTAGGTAGCAATATCACTATATCAAGAGCTCTCTAGGAAAAGTCTGTTCTTCAGGGATATCTTCTGTGTGCAGGAGATTCTTGCTTTGTGTCTATCCAAGATCCTACCTTCCCAATTAATTGAGAGTGGATTATTGATTTCTGTTTGGCTCAGTCCACAGTCTTTTGGTCAGGGCTACGGTGAAGTTATCACCCCAGAGTTTCCCAATATTGTTACACAAAAGAGAACAACTGATTACAACAGATGTGACATCCTAGCGACAATAGTACAATTAGAAATAATAATAACTTGATAGCATCAAATGATAGCATCAAACACAGTTTAAAAATTGACAAATTGCAGTAACTATTGATTTTGTACTTTGGATCACAGGAGTAAAATCTGTAGTTATATAACTGAACCAATCATAAATTAGGGGTTTCTATGCAAAGTTTTCCCCCTAGTTAGAGTGGATTTAGCCCAGGTTTATCCAGATAGGCCCATTGCCAATTCTTGGGTGCTTCCTATACTGGATGCCCATCCTGCTGTGTTGTGGAATGGGCCAGGCAACAGGGTTCCTCTGGACTGAGGTTCCTTGGGTGGAAAAGTGGCAGTGGGTGGGGTCTCTCTCTCCTGCATGGCTCACTGAGTTTCCTGTAATACCAGAGAGGTGATGGGTGGCGTTTCTCTTGAGAATAGGTTTTTGAAGCAAAATTTTTCCTGGAGTTTTTGTTTATTGACTGCATAAGGCAAGTGCTACATGACAAATACCAATATACGCCCAGGAAAAAATTGGTCTATTTGCAAGTACAGATGTAGGGAAAATGATTTTCAATTTGTTAGGAATGAGATTTGCTACTCCTTAGTATGTGCAATCTTTTTTCAATATTGAAAAACTGTGAAAATAATTAGATCTGATATCAAGGCACAAACCAAAACCAAGGACATACTTCTGGATTCCTTTGTAAAGAAATGGTCTACTATGGACCCAGTATTTTTAGGTGAATCTTTTTAGTTGGAGCCCATGATCAAGATTAAGGGATTGAAAGTGCACTAACAAAGGAGCTTTTAGTGATGCAGAACTGTTCAAAATACTGATGTGGATGATAGTGAATGCAATTGATCTCAATCAGCCTGAGACCAAATAATGATTTATGGAGAATGAAGAACTGTGCTGGGAAGCAGACCTTGTACTTAACCAAGGCACAGTACTAAATTTCAGAGTAACAAATGTTATAAAAATGTCCCAAAAGAATTTTTAAGAACTTAATTAATTCAATGAATTCTGGGTAATTTCCATTTTCTCTTTTCAAACTGAATTTTATATGAGTGTGTAAGGGGGTAGAATACTTGTCTTTTTAATTCACAGGGCTCTACATCAAGAGATGATACAGCTTCTATGTTGTAAAGACTATCATCAGATCCTCCTTGAGGCCCTGGTTGGATGAAATTTGGACCTTTTGTTCAGTATATAAGTAAAATATTTTGCATGAAGGATGAAAAGAAATATTTGTGATCAAGAAGAACATTTTCATAGATTGCCTCATTGTTCACAATACTTAACTACTTTTTTGTAAAAGGATTATACTTGCCCACCAATTGGGTTTTTACCTGCAAATATCTTTGATGGGAGATATTTACATCCTCAATATATCTTCATGGGTTCTAAACTTGTAGTATGCTTTGATCAAAGATTGTTAGCAAACAGAATACACTCCACAGATAACAAAAGCTTTTAGAAGTAGCCCAAGTTCCTACCTGCCTCTTGCCTATCAGTCCTCTCTCAGGATAATGTTCAGTCCTAATGGGGTGAGACAAATTCTGCCTGGATCCCAGAATAAGAAAATTCAAAGAGTAGATATGAGATGTAATTATAGAAAGAGTAAAACCACATATGAAAAATGTATGAGTGAAATAAGAAGCAAACACTTCCATTTCTTTTTCGATAGTGTTCAAAGGACAAAACATGCTCTCACCACAAAGTCAAAATTCACACTTTAAATTTCAATGGAAAGCAAGATTTTTCAAGACCTATACAGATACATATATAGAGATATATAGATATAGATTTATTTATCTATATATAATCTTCGTATCTGTATATATCTATCTCTTTCTATATATCTATACATATATATCGATATAGAAATAGATACAGATATAGATATAGATACTTGACTCAAAAGCAGTGATGAGAATTGAATTACAAATATGTGCTGAATACTGAGCACATATAAAGATATATATCTGTAATGCAACTTAGTTAGGGTCCATATCATGTTAAACTTTATTGTGTGGGGGAAAATAAGAATAAGACAATAAGAAAAATTTCAACCTTAAATTATGCATTAGAAAACTTTTGTTCATCAGTATAGTTACATTTCAGAGTGTTTGTCTATGAAATAGAAACATAACATGTCCAATCAGTCTTGATTTTTAAAAAGAATCCAAAAGATATACAGTCAAAATATTTTATAAGATTTACATTAATATGCTAATTTTGCCATATGAAATTAAAAGGGGTACTTTTCAACAACACTGATACTAGGGAAAACCATTTTTAAGCCGGGCGTGGTGGTGCACGCCTTTAATCCCAACACTCGGGAGGCTGAGGTAGGCGGAGCGTTGTGGGTTCGAGGCCGGCTTGGGCTACAACGTGAGCACAAGGCCGGCCTGAGCTACATAATGCGACCCTGCCTCAAAAAAACCCGGGCCGGGAGTTTGGCTCAGTGCCTTAAGCGCCTGCCCTGGTAGGCGCGAGGTTGTGAGTTCAATCCCCGGTGCCGAAAAAAAAAAAAAAAAAGAAAACCATTTTTGCCTTGAAAATGAGATTAGGAGATTAGGAACTAGTTAAAAGAAGATAAGTAGTATTGCAGTCAGGGTTTGCAAGGAAAAAAAGACAATAGAGGACACAGAATTTATAGTATTATTTGTAATGGTAACCCAAGCAGTCAAATACAAAGAAAGTGCAGGAAATTTGTCCACACACTAAAGACCTATAGAATCCAGCTGAGGGCCTGGATCTCATGACAATATCCTGCCTGAGTTCAGGTGAAAATCTAGAGCCCATGACAATGCCTCTCACATCTCCAACAATGACACATGCAAGTCTGTTTCATGGATCTGCACTGGGAAGGCCCAAAGGTCAGCAGTGGAAGCCAGAAAGTCTCTGCCAGCTGGATGAAGCATCTGTGCCAGTAGGTTGAGGGTTCTGCACTGGAGCCTGGAAGTGATGCTCAAAGTAAGAATCAGAGCTGCCCTGAAAAATACTACAGCCATCCTCAGTGACAACAAGTTCCTGTGCTCTTCTGATGGTGAGAACAGCCAAGTTCCTATCAGGAAGCCAGCATGACAAGCTTCTGCTAGAGACTAAGCAGCACACCATCTTCCCCTCCAGAGCCAGGAAGCAATGCTCAATGTAAGGAATAGAGCTCCACCAAAGGGAACCACAGCCATTCTCAATAACAAGACCCTGAGCTCCTCCTCTGATGAGAACAGCCAAGTTCATATCAGGAAAGAAACTCAACAAGCTCCTCCAGGAGAATCCATGGCAACAGGAGAACCAACAGCAGCAAACAACAGCACTCTACTCTTCCTCTCCAGGTCTCCTTTTTATGTTGGCAACAATCCTCAGGTGGGCCATATATATGAAGCACCATGCTGATTAAGTTCAGCTGGTGTTTAAATTGTGCATCAGTTTTCAATATACCACAAGTAGTGTTTCAGATAAATCAATCTGTCTGTGTAAATGTCCAAGAAAGTGCAGAAAATCCAGGATCATGATGAAACCTGATCTAGATATGAAACTGCACAGACCTCAAAACTGGAGGGAGAGGAATTGAGTGGGAGAAAAATGAGGCTGAGTGGTAACTGGGGCCAGATCACATAGGGCTTTGTAGATTGTGTTAAGAAGTTGACGCTTAACTCATAAACAGCAAGAAGATGTTGAGGATTTGAGATTAACTTGTATGATAATGACAGCATCTCTCATGTATTTTAGATCTCACTAGCAGTATGGACTATTACAGTAGGGAAAGAGTTGAAGGAAGGAGGCTGATGTGAAGTGATAGGTTAATGGAGATCTTGCTGCATTTTTAAAAGGTGCCATAATTATTTAGCATCATTACACAAAATATAGGAATGTTGAGGCTACAGCATGGCTTTGTTGGTTTTTTCCCTTTTTATTTCCCCCTTCAGTGTGAGAGTTGAACCCAGGGCCTCATACATGCTACGTAGGTTCTACATCACGCAGGTAGCCCCTGCCCAAAGCCTGAGCATACAGACGTTTAATAGTTACAGAAACTTTATTAAATTACTGTATTTGAAATGAACTTAAAAGTTGATTTTATGAAAAAATAAATGAATCTGACAAACTATTAAGTAGACTCAGAAAGAGAGAAGATTCAAATAAAATTATAATTGAAAAAGATAATATAGCTGATACAATAAAAGGATACAGAAGCATGGTGGTGTATCATGAGTGAAATTATAAGACAATAAATTGAATAACCTAAAAAACTGGATTAAATTCCCAGAAATACACAAACGATCAAAACTTAATAATGAAGAAATAGAAAATTCTCACAGTTTAATGAAAACAAAGAATATAAAGTTAATAATTAAAACCACCCAGCAACAATAGCAAAATCAAAACCACTACCATAGACAAGATGGCTTCGTTGGAAAATTCTACCAAATGATTAAAGAAGAATTAAAATGAAACCTTCTCAAACACTTTAGAAAAGATCTGAATAGGAGGAAACACTTCCAAACTCAGCTTATAACTTTGACATAATTCTAACACCAAAGCTAGACAAAGACATTATAAGAAAAGAAAATTACAGGCCAATATTCCTGATGAACATTGATAAAAATATCTTTAACAAAATAATAACAAATCAAATTCAACAGTGCATTAGAATGATCACACACCATGATTAAGCAAGATTTATTCATGGTATATAAGGATGGTTGAATATAGGTAAATCAATCAATGTGATACACTAACATTATGAAAGATAAAAATCATGGAATTGTCTCAACAGATACAGATTAAAAACAGTAGCCAAATTTCAATATTTATTATGAAAAATACTCAACAGATTACTTACAGAAGAGACTGTGCCTCTGCATTATAAAATAATAAAGATAAAGACAAGCCTACAGTTAACATTAAGTTTAAGAGTAAAAAGTTGAAAACATTTTCTCCAAAATCAAGAACAAGACTAGGAAGTCCAGTCTTGTCACATCTATGTAGAGCAGTACTGGAAAATCTAGTCAAAGCAATTAGCAGAGAAAATGAAATAAAAGCTACCCAGATTAGAATGCAATATGTTAATTTCCTCTGTTTGCAAATGAAATGATCTTAAATACAGTAAATCCTAATTACTTCACCAGAAAACTGTTAGAATTAATAAATAAATTCAGCAAATTTTCAAGATATGCACTTCATGGGCAAAAATTCACATCATTCCTCTACACTGGCCATGAACGAAAGAAGCCAAGAAAATGATCCCAGTTAGAGTAATATCAAAATGGATAAAACACTTAGGGATGAATCTGACCAAGAACGTAAAAGGTATGTAACTAAAATCTATAATGTGTTAGTGTAAGAGACACAAACGAAAATATATTTTATTTTTATACATTCAGTGAAACTTGATTGTTAAAATCCTATAGTTCTCAAAGCAATTTGCAGATTCAAGGCAATCTGTATTAAAATTTCAATGGTTCTTTTCACAAAAATAAAGAAAATAAAGAAGGGAACTGAGAGATTGATGGAGAGGGGAGGGAGGCAAAGTAAAGAGTATGAAAGAAGGAAACAAAGATGTATTCTGTAAATGTTCCAGGTCCCCACAAAGAATGTAAACATTATGTACTAAAAATATGTACTAATATAAAAATCCTGAAATGTATATATGCAATCACTAAATACCTCAAAGATTTAAAATAGTCTTAAGAAAATAGACAAAACTGTAAATCATTACACTCTAAATTTCAAAATCTACAATAAAGTCATAATAATCAAAGCAGTATAGTTTTGGCCTAAAAATAAACACAGATAGAGAACATAGAACAGAAATTACACAAATAAATTCATGCATTTTAGGTTTACTAATTTTTGACAAAGGTACGGAGAACTTATCATGGGAAAGAACTGTCTTTTGAGTAAATGATGTTTGGAAAAAATGACTACCCATATGTGAAAGAATAAAATTGGACCCTTATTTTATCCCATACACAAAACAACAGTTCAAAATGGATTGCAGACTTCAATGAGACTGCATCAAGCCAGAAGTTTTCTGGACAGTAAAGAAAACAAAAAGAAAGCTAAGTGACAACTTACTGAAAGGGAAAAAATGTCTTAAAATCATACGTCTGATAAGGGAATTAGCATTCAAATATATAAAGAACTCAGAGAATTCAATGGTATGAAAGTAAATAAACTGACTACATAAAAGCAGTAGTCTTCAGTAAATATACTCCAAGAGGAGACAATTAACAGGCATAAGAAAAATGCTCAGTATTGGTAATCGCAGAGGAAATGCAACTTGAAATTACAATAAAATGTTACCTCATATCTGTGAGACTCAAAAATATAAGAAGTGGTGGTGAGGATGAGGAGTAAAAGAAAGCTTTGTACAGTGTTGATGGGAATGTAAAGCAGCATAACTTTTTGGAAAACAACATAGAGTTTTAAAAATTAAAAGCAAAACTACTTTGTGCTTCAACAATTCTACTTTTGGATATATGTACAAAAGAAATAAAATCTCTTTCATATTCAAAATAAGTGTGAATTTATGGATGAATGCATAAAGAAAATGTCATCTATATAGTGATATTGTATATATATATATATATATGATATGATATGATATATACATAATACTCCAAAGTGAGGGCAGAATACTATAATACTGTAATACTATTCAGGCGCACGCCTTTAATCCCAGCACTCGGGAGGCTGAGGTAGGCGGAGTGTTGTGAGTTCGAGGCCGACTTGGGCTACAACGCGAGCGCAAGGCCGGCCTGAGCTACACAGTGCGACCCTGCCTCGAAAAACCAGGGCCGGGAGTTTGGCTCAGTGGCTTAAGCGCCTGCCCTGGCAGGCGTGAGGTTGTGAGTTCAATCCCCGGTGCTGCAAAAAAAAAAATAAAATAAAAACAGAAGGAACACTGTCATTTGCATCATGGATCTGGAAAACAGTAAGATAACTGCCATGTGATCTTGCATCTGGATGGAACGTGAAACAGTCAAGCTCATGAAAGCAAAGTGGATTGGTAGTTGTATGGTTGGTGTATAAAGGTGGAAGTGGAAATGGTGGTCAAAGGGTGCAAAGCTTCAGGCAGGCAGGTTAAGAAAATTCTGGAGATACAATACACAGAGGTCATTGTACTGAATTATACTCTTGTATACTTCATGTTTGCTGAAAGAATGGGTTTTAAATGCTCTCATCACATACAAAATAACTGTGAGAATGATAATTAGCTTGATTTTGGTAGTCATTTCTTATGTACATGTGGATCAAAACCTCACATTGGTAAATATATTTGTACATTTTTACGTGTCAAGCATATTTCAGTGAAGGTGGTAAAATACTATAGTTGAGATTTTTTTTGCTCTCACGCTTTGAATGCATTTCTTAGTCCAGTGTTGATAAAAAATACCCAATTCATATTTTTAGCTTTCAAAAATGCATTCTTTTCTTTTTTCTTTTTAAATTAATTAATAAATTTAATTTTTGTCCTGCCAGGACTTTTACACTGAACTTCATCTTTATTCGGCTCCCCTCCCATTTTTTACCTTGAGACAAGATTTCACCACATCACTCAGTTGCCCATACCTTGCTTGTACTTGCAGTCTTCTTACCTCAGCCTCCCAGATTGCTGGAATTATAGGCATGCGCCACAATGCCTGATGAAAGAAGGTGCTCTTGTTCACTAAGCAGTTCTACTTTGCATATTAAAATAAGTCTGTGCTCTTAATGTCTTCCATCAGTTTGCAAGAAACTTGTGATAATCTCCAGTTCTGACCTCATCACACTTATTTATTTCCTTTTATTTTGTCTTGCTGTTATGTTAGTGGGCTTCAGAATTTAAGCTAACTAAAAACAACTTCTGCATTGAAATTATACTATGTTGGGCTATGTGAACTTCCTTGAAGTAATATCATGATTTCTAATTTATTTTATCTTTCAAAAGTATTCTAATGTCAAGTATATAAATCACATTTTAATGTTCTTGTTTTTAAAAATGATTGTAAAAAGTTAATTATTGAATTCTTACACAGAAAATAATGAAAGAAATCAAGGGCATGTTGTTGTCTAAATGAAAAGTTGAGTTAAAGAACTGAAAATAAATGATCCAAGAAAATGGGTGTAATTCTCCATAATGCGATTACTTATGATACAACTTCTTAATCTACCTTGCTTTTAGGAAGATGGAACTGGGATTTGAAGTTCTTGGTTTCTCCATGACTAGATAAATCATTCATAATAAATGAAGGATGATAAGACTCAATTGATATTTTTGGTTTAATTTCTTGTTTCTCTTGAGATAATTTTCTAGAATTCAGGATCTGTATTCCTAGATAAGAAAGGATGATTTTGGGATAGTAATACCCAAGCAAAAATAACATGGGGCCATATGTGGCTTGGGGAAAGAGCACCTACTTAATTCATTTCAGTGTTCTTGAAAAGTCCATGGTTGGCAGAAGGAGGGGTGCGTTAGGGTTCCCTTCTACCTTTCAAGTACCAAAGTGAATTATTTCAGCTGTGAACTGTTGTTCACACTTTAAGCAAATAAGGAGTAAACAATCTGAGGGCTGAGGGAGGAAGCCATAGGGCAGTAGGAACATGAAGCAAGAAGATCCCTTAGATGCAGATTACCTAGGTAAAGTGGCCTTTATGTTTTCATTTTTTATTTATTTGTGTTTCATTCAATATTAAAATAAATCATATTTTTTCAAAAGCACTTTGTAGCAGGCCTATTTGCACATCTTGGTAGCACTGTGATACTCATTTCTTTCCTATTACAGAGGAGCAGACTGTCACCTTGGCAACCCAAGTGTCAAATCTCACATGCAAACACTTGCACTCTTTGAGGAGGAAAATCACACATTCATTGCAGATAATAATGTGATCAAAACTGGTTACTTTTCACAAGTAGCTTTTAAAGGGAGATGTACACTTGAGAAAAAAACACTTAAAGCATATCTAACTTGTAGGAAAGAACAATTTGACTTTTATAAGATAATTGGAGGCCAATTACTACCTTTATTTGCTTACTATTTATACATTGTTAATAAATACATATGGCTATGCATATCCACATTTTCCAACTCATATATAAACAGTAGCATGCTTTATAATTTTTTGTCTTTATTTAATTGACTATCCTAGGGACTGTGTGATAGACATATGTAAGAACATTCTCAAATTTTTGAGATTACAATGTATGATTTTTAATGTCTCTTCAAAATGATACTTTGTGATTCATTTAGCCTCACAGAAATAAACTAAATCTATTGTTTAAAGGGCATTTGTCTTTTTTCTTTTAACTTATTTTTATAGTTTATTGACTTGTTCAGTAGTTTCTTACAGAAAACACATGAAAGAATAAAAAATGGGAGGTCTGCCTTTGAAATCTCTACATCCCTTTTTTCATTTTGTCAAAAAGAAATTGCCTTCTATTCTCAACAAATACAGTGTACCTACTTTTCCTTCTTGTTTTGGTGACTTGGTTAGGTAATAATTATTAAACTGATAATCCTAGTTGTTATAGTTAAGGTAGAGCAACAAATATAATCACAGAGAATACCAATAATGTATTAAATTTATATTAAAGAATTCTCTTAGTATTTGTGCATGACAGCGACATGTAATATGGTTGATCAACTTATCTTTTCACAACTGCTGAAGATTTTTAAAGAAGAGAACCTATATCAGATATGAAAATGGGGATTTTAAGTTATCAATAGACTGAATGAAGTGATTCACTAGCTCCTTTCAGAGCTAAAGAATGGTTCTTTGGAGTGAAGGAAGACCTGTCACGATGAGGGTACAGATCAGGGTAGAGTGATGTGCAAGAAGAGTCATCTAAATAGTTAGCATGAAATTATGCCGTGCATAGCTTTGTCTCCTTTCACGACTCATAGGTGGAGAAGTTGTTCGTCTCCCTTGGAGAGAAGTGAAGGAAGACAAAACAATCTATGTTACAGAGAAATGTGGAGTGATCCTGAGCAAGGCATGAAGGAATGAAAGAACATTACATATTTATGGGAATGAATACAATTCCATGTAAATGGAGCCATGTTACTAAAGTCCTAGTGTTTCTTTAAATCACACAATGGTATAAATTAAATCAATAGTATTGATTTATAGTTCTGTAGTTTTACAATGTTCTTAAAACTGATAAATTTCTTTTCTTTTTTTTTTTTTTTTTAATGCGCTGCACCGGGGATTGAATTCACAACCTCGCGCCTGTCAGACAGGCGCTTAAGTCACTGAGCCACACTCCGGGCCCTGGTTTTTTGAGGCAGGGTCGCACTGTGTAGCTCAGGCCGGCCTTGTGCTCGCATTGTAGCCCAAGCTGGCCTTGAACTCACAATGCTCCTCCTACCTCAGTCTCCCAAGTGCTGGGATTAAAGGCATGCGCCACCACGCCCTGCTAAAACTGACAAATTTCACTCACCTTATGTGTCTTCCTCCATCCTCCAATTTGTTATTTCAACATGCCTTCGTATTTTTAAGCTGTTAAATTACCCAAGCTGAGCTCAAACTTATGATATTCCTGCCTCATCCTGCCAGAATACTAGAATTACAGAAATGCTTCACCACAGTCAGCTTAAACCACCTTTTTAAATCTTTTCTTTCTGGGAAAAAATGCATACTTTTCACTTACAAAAACATTCTATCTATCTATCTATCTATCTATCTATCTATCTATATCTATCTATCTATATCTATCTCTCCTAGGACAAAAACTAATTTCTCCCAACTTGACCCTCAACATCCTTGGATCTATCATTAGCATTATTCTTTATGTTTTAGTAAAGAGATAGCTTTTTACATTATCAAGAATTATGTAATCAACTTTGAAATGGACCCCATTTCTTAGTACTACTTCCAAGCTTTGTAAATGTTACACTTTTCTCTAGATCTTCAAGTCATCTTGCTTTACCAAATTCTTATCATAATTTTAAAAAGTGACTTTACACATTTCTTTAATATTGTGGACAAAAAATTTGTATAGAAAAATACTCTCGTATTTCATATACAAGGATGTATGCATTTAAAAATTAAATAAACTATAACAAGCAGTATTCTCCATCATGACACACACAAAAGAAAACAGTCAAAAGAAGAAGAAGAGTAATATTAGCAAGTGGAATATAAAAGGGTTAAAAAAATATGCAGAATCAAGATTAGAGAACCTTTACTACTTTTGCCTAGAGACTTCCTTACATTTCATCAGGCATGGACTCATTTGCAGAATGGCATAATGGCAGATACAGTCAGAAAATCTACATCTCTACAAAGGTGATGAGAACACTGGCATACTTTTTCAGAACTCTGGAAATTAAGTATAGACTTGGAAAAAATAGTGTTATTCAAGAAAAATGGCAGGATCACAGCAATTAAACCTTGGGGCCTTTTTATTTTTCTGTGCCTTGATTCTTTTTGCCTCTCCTTAGCCTGATAGCAGCCTTGAAATTCAACAGCATTACAAGTAGAGTAACTGGGAAACCAGCAACCTCACAACTATTGGAGGGGAAAGAACAAGTCTTTTTTTTTAAGAGAAAAAAAAAAAAGACACACATAAGAAAGACAAAAAGCAAAAGAAACAAATGACTAGAGTAAATGCACAGCAATAGCATTATAGGTTTACAAAACAGAATGATAGAAACTTGACAATGGTTGCAATATTGTGTATCCTTATCTTCAAAATGGTTGTTTACATTAACAGATATAGACATGTAAAATTGATCTAATCATATGAGTATTAACCATTCTTTCTCTATAACTAATACATTCAGCAGTATGTTCATTTTAGTTATCTTACATATATATATATATATACAGATTTATATCCTTTTCCATAATAGCCAGATCTTGGAAACAACCCAAGTGCCCATCAATCAAAGAATGGATAAAAAAAGATGTGGCATTTTTATACAATGGAGCACTACTCAGCTATTAAGAAAGATTGCATTGAAACTTTTATAAGTAAATGGACATGACTTGAGACCATACTCATAAGTGAGATAAATCAAAGCCACCTGTGTAAATACCGTATTGTCTCCCTAGTGTAAGAAACTGAAAAAGTATATATGATCCAAAATCTATAATAAATACTATGTAAGGGTCAAAAACTGCTCAAAGAGCAAAAGTAATTGGGAAAGGAAAAGGGGGAAAGAGGGAAGCGAAAAGGAAAAAGAAAGAGCAAGTCTTAACATTCCCAAGAGCCCCGTCCTCAGAGAAGTGACACTGTTAACTCTCTGGTACTTCACTGAAAAAAAAAATTTTTTTTTTTGGTACTTATTTTACCTGAATTTGTATGACATAGTCCATTTTTAAATCATTTAAAAAGATATCAGTAGGATGTTTCTAACATTGCAGATTCTTAGGATGTTGTTATTGATTGGGGCCTACAAGATGCTTACAAGAAACTTAAAAGGAAAAATGAAAGGATGAGATAGCCACAAAGTGTTTGAAAATCTTTGCCATCATCTTGACAACCTAGAAAGAGAAAATCATGAGTAGGACTGTTTCTCTGCTCAGGAAAAAGGCCAGAAAGACACAACCCTTTCATTTCACATGGACATGCAAAGAACTCAGAATAGTCACAACAATACTGAAAATGAGGGAGAATTTTGGAACCATACATATTCTGATTTCAAATTACTGCAAAACTGCACTAGACCTACTGACCTAAGAATAGTTTAGTATACTACTGACATAAAAATTAACATATAAAGTGATGGAATGGAATTTAAAGTTCAGGAACAAAGCCATATACTTACGGAGGAGTTTTTTGACAAGGGTGCCAAAGTAATTCTATGGGGCAAAATAATTTTTTTCAACAAAGGGTACTAGAATAACTAGGCATCAAATTGCAAAGGATTAGCTCTATGTCATATCTTATACAAAATATTAATTTAAGGTGGATCATACAACTAAGTATAAATGCTAAAACTCTTACAAGGAAGCATAAGACTAAATCTTTGTGATCATGGATAGAGAAATGATTTCTTAGGACTCTAACTGCATTAATAATAATAATAATAATAATAAGTTGAGAAACATCATGTTAAAAACTTAGACTTTCAGATGATTCACCTTTCAGGAAGTGAAAAGACAATGGGCAAAGTAGGTATTTACAAATCTTTTACCTAATAAGATCTTGTATCTAGAATGCATACAGAACTATTAGAACATGATAGTAAAGAGTTAAAATAGTACTCACTAGAGGGTACAGCACCTGCATTAACAATTAAGTAGTTAATTATAACCTGGAAGAAACAAAACCTGGAATCAAGAAAAGATAGAAGGAAAGAAAGAGATGAAAAAGCCTCATTGAGCTTTTCATTATTTTTACTTGAAGATTAGTAATGTTAGGGAATTTTTTTTCAAGTATTCATTAATCATTTGTACATCTTCTTTTCACAAATGTCTATTTAGACACATTGTCCAATTTAAAATGAGATTGTTTACTTGCTAATGAAGTTTTGGAGTTCTTTATACATTCCCAATATTGACTTTTGCTAGATGTATAGTTTATAAATATTTTCTTCTAGTCTATAGGCTGTGCTGTCACTCTGTTGACTGTTTTCTTTATTGCACGGAAACTGTATTTTGATGAAATCTCATTACTCTATTTTTGCATTTGTTTCCTGTGTTATTGGGGTCTTGTCCAAAATATCCTTGCATATTCCAACGTCTTGAAGCAATTCCCCTGTTTCTTTCTAGTAACTTTATGTCTTATACTGAAGTCTTAAATCAATTTTTAATTTATTTCTATAACTGGTGAGAAATAGGAGCCTAGTTTCATTCTTCTGTAAGTTTTCCATCATTATTTATATGAAGACTTTCTCTGATGCATTGATATGAATCAATTGGCTGTAGATGTACGGATTTACATCTAAGCTTTCTATTCTTTCCACTTTCTATGCCAGTGCCATATTTTTTTTTACTATGATAGTGTTATGGTATACTTTTAAGCAGGCAATGTGATTTTTCCTGAATTTTTTTCTCAAGGTATCTAAGACTATTCAGGGCTTAGAAATATATGCATGGGGGTTGATCTCAGGAACTTCATCCCCAATCCTTTTTAAAAATTTAGTATTTAAAACATTTTGAGACAAGGTCAGACTAAGTCACTAATTTGCAGAAGTATACCATAACACTTCTATTTCTGCTGTGTCAGCCTCCCAGAGTGCTGGGATTACAGCCATATGCCACCACTCCTGATTGATTCAGTAGTTTGTAGTTGAGGAGGTTCTTTATTTGTATCTCTATCAAACTGCAGTTAGAGCAGATGACATATCATTCAATTTAAGGAGTCATAAACAATACTTTAAGTAATAGAATCAAATGAAAGCAAAGGAATAAAATAGAAAAATAAAATATCAGAGTATGCTACGCAAAATGATGGTAGTACTATTTTATGGAAAACATATTTTCTCTCTCACTTCTCCTTTCTCTACCAGCTACACTGTTGTCCAGAATTAAACATAAGTTTAGTGTGTGCTGAATTCAATAATTTTAAGAACATATTTTAGATACCTAATGGACCTTTTTATAGTTAATGTGTTATACAATCCTTTTGCAATCGTTATCTGGATACTCTTACAATATAACTGCTCATTTAAGGATAATCTACTGTACTCGAGGAAATCAAAATTATCTGAGCTTCTATAAAATACTTTTTCATAGGATTATAAACATTGCATTTGGTCACACATACATTATTTCAGACATGACATTTTCTTTAATAAAAGTAACATAAACACATAATATGTTTTCTATAGCAATGCTTGAGAAATTGTTTTGAACAGTGGCCTCATTACTGAAGCTGTTTTGAAAGAAATACATCAGACTTATAGGCAAGGTGAATTATAAGAATCACAGGCAAACAGCCAGTGTGAAACACTAATCTCATCCTATCTCCAGCTCTCTGCAAAGGAAATTTTGCTGTCTGTGCCATTAGGCATCTCATCTAGGTTTGCATCTATTTCTGAGCAGAAGGGATGAAAGATTTTTCTAACAGGATCCAGGGCTTCCCCCTTGGAGGGTGTTGTAGTCTCTGTGGCTGCATAGTACACCATGTGACAAGAGGGCGTGGGATGCCTTTCCCTGGAGTGCAACTTATTCTGGGTAACTACCCACATCCACATGAATATTTAAAATCCAGCTCTAGCATCCCTGGCTGGTCTGTGCCCCACTCTGCGAGGCAGTGCATAATGGATCACTGCTTCTACCGCTCTCCCTCTCCCTTCCACAAACAAACA
>RJWM01005880.1:0-88445 GCA_004363535.1 Dasyprocta punctata | reverse complement strand
TCTTTCTCTTTGTATCTTTCCCTTCCTCCTTCCCTTCCTCCCTTCTCTCTCCCCTCTCTCCCTTCCTTTCTCTCTCTCCCTTTCCTTCCCCATCCCTCTTTCTCTCCTTCCAGGGCATGAGGTGAGTAGCTTTCCTCCTCCACATTCTTGCACTGTGATATATTACCCCACCAATGCCTCATCAAAGGCCCACAAACAATGTACTAAAACTTCTAAAACTATAACCTTAAATAAATCTTTTCTCTTTTAAATTGTTTATCTCACATATTTTGCCACAAGGACAGAAACTTGACACACAACTGTTGGACCTTTTCTCCTAGCATCTCTAAGGGTAATTGTTTCCTAACCTTTTCTACCAGTCCTCCCCACAAGAATTTCTGAAACTGAAACTGTGTTAATTCCTTTAGTTTAAGTCTTTTGTAGGAAAAAATATTGTCAGTAGTAAAGAAAGATATGATAATATTCACATATTGCAACTAAACACAACAAAATGTTGTGCCAATAAGGAACTGAAAAAGAAAGACCTAAAGTTGTGCTCCCTGAGAACAGAGGCAGAGCTGTTCTGCTTGTAAATCCAGGGTTGGTCCACGGACTCCCATGCAGTTATTCATAGAGACCTCAGGTCTGCTATGTGAAGCATGCTGAGACAGTCTTCATCAGATGTATTTAGGGATGTGCTACACGATGTTGGCAGCATTGTTCCTGTTTCTGTGTCTGCTAACCGTTGGTGTCATTCTTATTAAGTCAGAACTGGATATGATGTGTCACATTCCCACAGGACAGCTGGCAGGTTGGAAGGTGGCATTTTACAGAATTACTCATTCTCTATAATAATCAAACTTTACATAAAACAGGCTTCCCTGTGCAGGCATTTGACACAGTGACTTTGTGTTTCTCTTTAGGCTTCCCCTTCCTGTGACTTCCTTAGCTTGTATGATTCTTTTGCTTCCCTCTCACTCAGTCTTCCCTGGCTAACCCTGAATAGTTTTCTCAATGACTCACGTTCTCCTTGGTCTCTGTTAGCCTTCTTGTTGCTAGACACAGTGCCTGACATTCACTACTTAAAGGATCAAAGATTTAATTTGCTTAAGGTTTCAGTCCATGATGAACTCACTTCAAGGCAGAGATATTATAGTGAAAGGGCATGGCAGAGCAAAAGTGCTTGATTCCTGGTGACCAGGAAGCAGAGGAGGGAAACAGTGACAGACAAAAATGGGCCAGGGAGCATATATAGCACCCATGGCCATACCTCCATGACTTTCTAGACACACACAGGAGAGTATTGTACTAATCTGCTAGGAATGTCTTAATCCAGTGAAATCAATGTAACAGAATTAATGATCAGCATCTCCGAGATGTGGATGTCCCTTCAAGTTATTTCATGACCCATCTTAGCCCTTTCTAACCTGTCCTCTTTCATCATTTCATACTCCTTTTGGAATAAAAAAATGGATCTACAAATTGCTCTCTAATCTTTATTTTTGACTCTATAAAACTTTCTTAGACATAAGATAACTGTGCTTGGCCATGATGAGTTTTCGCCAATATGTTCCTAAAACACCCCACATTTTGTATGCCTTTCCCCATATCTATAACCTCAGTCTTTATTCTCCATTCACTTAGTCACAAAACTGGGAGTCATCTTTGATAGTTTTTGTACTTTTTAAATTGCATTTCAAGTCGGAATTTCTTTTTCTGCTTAATCTCCACTGTTATTCACACCTAGTTTAAGCCCTTTAGTGCTTTCTACTTAATCTGGCCTATTGAACTCCTCACTTCACTGATTTAATCCCTGCTCTGTCCCTTTCCCAGTTAAGGAAAGAAAAAACCTGCTGAATCCTGATAGTGGGAATTAGTTAGATGGTGTTATAAGATGGAAAGGCAAAAAAGGGAATCAAATGATAATAATATGAAGATGCTGCTACCCAGTTTCAGGGAACAAAAGAGAGGTTTGTCAGAGCATGGAGCTCATGGGTAGGCCCTCTCAGAGTTGAAATCAGATATTTGCAAGAGCATAGAGGAGTTAGTTTTCCTGGTTTGGAAGAAACTAGAGACTAGTAGTAAGCGCTATTGCCAGGACAAAGTGCAGCTGTGAGAGAAGCAATTGCTGCTGGCATGGGATTTATGGGAATCAGACAGGAAGAGAGATGACTCTTCTCCCCTCCTCTCATTTTCTATTCTCCCTCTATTGCCTCCTTTATAGAATAACCTAAAAAAGAAATGAGCAGGTAAAAGAGGTTCAGTAATTTACTGCCAAGTCCTAACTAAAGCATTAGAAAACAAAAATGCAGATGGGTTAGATATGAGATAGAATAGTTAACTTAGCCCTGTTGACCATCACTATTCAGAAGACATATATATCCTTTGACACATACTTGAACTCTTTTTTTTTTCAACAGAAACTTCTTCATGGGTATACTTGATAAGAAATAACTAATTCCCACAAACACTGTCCTAACCTCTCCTAAAAAAACCAGGGACATGAGACCCCACAATCACGCTGCCCATCCCAAGAGATATTGTTTACATTTATGCTTAATTGCAACAGAATATCTTATGTCCTGGAGAATAAATAAATCAGATATAAATGTCACCACAAGAATACAAACACATAAAAAATGTTAAAAAGGGAGAAAAAAATATATATATGCTTTTTTTTATGTAACTTATGGTGAGGACTTAGATTTCCTTATAATTTCTCTTTTCAAAAGCCAGACATGGTGGCACACTTCTGTAATTCCAGCACTTGGGAAGCTGAGGCAGGAGAATCATTTGCAAGTTCAAGAAAGTGAGTCCAAGGCCAGCCTGAACTGCATAGCAAGACCCTGTCTCAAAAAGACAAATAATAATAACAATTTCTCTTTTTAATAATTCATTATTCGTTACCTTTCTCATCAACTATACTCTTAGTTTATAAGATTCTTAAAAATTTTGTATTTGGACAGAACAATCTAAATCTTCATTTCTGATGGCTACAAATGCTCAATAGTTTTTAAATATGTTTTCCATAGTTTTCATTAACTTTTTCTATTGAACACAGAAATACTGAGAGTTGCCCCCCAAAACTCCTGTACAGTGTCCATTTTTCTGTATCCCACTGTGTAGTAGAAATCCAGTTTCCCTTAATAATTGAGGCCAATCCTAAAGCCAATCCTGTGTTCCCTTGTACTTTCCTGAAAATTCAAATTGACTAACATCACAACTTTTTATAAATTGAATTGGTTTTTGTGTCCCCCACTGGCAACTCTGCCCTCCTAGCTAATGGAACCTCTAAACCAGCAAAACCAGAGCCAAAAAGATAGAAATCAAACATTCTGTGAGAGGTTTACTAGGTGTAATAGTGAAAGCAGCTAGACCCACTTCCACTTCTTCATTTTCCATGCATTTTTAGTTTGTGGATAAATACACCATATATTAGTTGCTGTTTCAGGAAATATATCAGAGCTTCAAAAAGTAAAGCCTGGACTTTCTTGCTGTTGTCCCACTGTCATGCAGTGAAGGCTTTACTAGCTCACTCAGTTTTCTGTCAGGCACTGCTTCTGGTTGACATACTAAGATGAGAAAAGTGAATGAACATTAGACCATTGTCATACTTCTTTTGTATTGGAATGAGTGCCTTACAAGCATTGTTTGTGGACATCATGAATTAAGGACATTCCGTAAATCTGTGGATACTGGGCTATTAGAGGCAGAGGACAGGAAAGCTGAATTCATATTTAGAATATGTTTCTTTTCCAAGGAGTTCAATTTGCTGTATCCTCTATAATACAAGGGTCCATAATAACTGGCCTGCTCCTAAAAAGCCATTAGGCCTTTCAGGAAGACTTGGAGGAGTATTTTCCAGGACTCATCAAGAAGAAATGCCTAATGAAGCCAGTGCCTTACATTACCAATTCCTTTCAGGATTTACTTATGATAATGGGAATGATGATGACAAAGATTATAGGATCAAATTACTAGGAAATTTAAGAAAGAAAATTATAAATTCAGAATAATATTTAAAAAACCAGAGAACTTCTCTGTTGACCCTAAAAACTAAAATAATTGTTTTAATTTTTTTTTTTTTCAGTTAGCTACAGGATTGACTTGTGGAAAATCAGATCCAAAATGCTGTGGAAGTACATCATAATACAACAGAAATACAACTAAGTTCACAGACTCTTTAGTCTTTAATGTGACAGATAGAGCAATGTTTGGCAAAACATTGAACCCTAAGTCTTGGAGGGAATCATCTAGATAGATTGAGACAAAGCTGATTTTTACTTCTCAAATATTTCTCAGATTTCCCTGGCAGAAAAGTATTAAAAAAAAAAAAAAAAAACAGCCCTCTCACATCTTTGCCTTCCAGGCTGCTAGTGGTTCTTTATAGGGGTACGATGAACTTGTTCTGGGAGTGCCAACAGAAGCCAGAGGCAGAAATAACAGATGCCTCTGACACAAAGTGCCTTCGGTGGTACTTCTGCTGATGTGATGTTGCTGACATAAACAGAGAGGGATTAGAAACTTTCTATTTGTCTTCTGCATCCTGAACTCCTGCCTCCAGTTGCCAGGAGCTCACAAAATCCAGGTGGCCAAAGATTCCAAGTAAAGTAGTTCACAGAGCTAAGAGAAAATGGCCAAGCAAATGACAGCCCAGCCAACCTATCCTACATAGCATGGGCTGAAGCATACCCACAGTACTCTCCCTGGTTATTCACAGACTGTTAGATGGAAAATCTTACAGATTGTTCAAAATTCAGGATTGCTGGGCACATTGTACTGTGCTTTAGAGTGGTGTATCTGTAATTTATTCTAACAGTGTACTCTTACTTCTTCCCAGAGAACACTTCCTAAGGAGAAAAAGAATGCCTTTTCTTTGGGTCCACAAACATATACAGCTCCTTGGTTAATTGAAATCATCTGCACTGAACTAGAAGTTCACCCTCATTTACTACCGTAGTGTCTGTTTAATTTGGTCCACTTCCCTTTGATTTTTCTATAACCCACAGGCATGCTTCATTTAACACACCATTTTTAAAGTGTGTGCTCTTGCTCACATTTGGAATGAGTGTAGATATAACCAAGTTGATCTGTTACCTTAAGTAGAAAAGCAACCCTGTGTATACTTGAGATAGGCAGGCTGCCAAGAAGAGCATCATCTACTGAAAAGTCAAGGGGACAGGGCTCAACTACTGCCAGGATTTGAAAGGGAGTGTTGGTTTCCACAGGATCTGTAAAACACTAAGAAAATCAAAGCCTTTTATAACTTTTGGTAATATACCACCTTTTTGGCACTTATGTATATATCATTGTAGTTCCCATTTGTTTACAAAAATGAAATAAATAAGATCATGTATAAAAATGAAAAGAAAGGAAACATTTCAAAGAAAAAAAATGTCAGTTTAGTGTTGACTGTAAGTTTTTTATAATTCAAAGAGTACATGAACCTTTTTTAAAGAATATTTGATTGTGATGACTTGATGCTAAAAATAAAAATATATTAAATGCATTCTCTGTAGCAAAGTAGAATGTAGTGTGGCCCTTTACCCTTAGATAGCACCAACCAAAAAATGACTTGGCCTTTGACTTCTGTAGAAATAAAACTGCACTCACTCTCAGCTCTGTGTTTCTCCCCCGACACATAGAGGTCAAGGGTTCGTGTAGAACCCTGACTGCCAAGAGGATGAGGCCTCTGTAGGGACTCCTGTAGTCATTTTTCAATGCAGAACATATTTAGTGTGAGTGGATCAAAGTGCAATAGATGTGAAACCAGAAGATTCTGACATTGAAAGAGTAGTTGTGGGTAGAGCAGGCATATGGGTGGTACTAGAGGTCACTTTAGGGGTGTGATCCATGGCTAGGCTTAGGTTGGAAATTCACTGGTTTTTCTGACAGACTCATTCAGTTCTACCTTTGCTGTAATTTATATGCCCTTAGTGGAAAAAGGCTGTGGTGTGAATGCCTGGGATCCATCAAGCCGTAAGTGTGGGACTAAGCCTACCAGGTGGTAATCTTAAGAGTTATCTTGCATTGAACTCTTACTTAAAGTAATATAACCTTCTCTAAAGTTGTCTGATGAAAACCATTAGTGTGTGTAACTATTACAAGTGGAACATCTCAGGATGCAGAGATCTAAAATCATTCTTCATTACATGTTTTAAACCTTACCTTCACTTTCTTTTCACTTTAAGAAGCCTTGTCTTTGACTGCACTGTTTGTAATTTAAAGTATTTTATGTCATCGTGAATTATATGTGCTTTTCCACAGTGTTTTTCACATTTTCTTACGTTACTCAGAAACTGTCCTGAAGAGTTTTACAAAACATACTTCACTGAGCTGAAATCATGCCTTCTATCTTAGGAACTTTGGAATGGATCCTGTCACTCAGTTCCTCCAAATCCTTCGAAGCCCCTTCGTTTATAATGCAGAATAAAAACCCTGAATTTGTGAGTCTTTGATCTTTACAGCCTGACAGTATTACCTGGCTGCATTGCCTACATATCAGCTCTGTGGCACTGTTCAAACTTCTATTTTCTCCACCTCTCTACACCTTCAATCCGTGTGCATACCTCTACAGTCCTACTTACTATAATAGGCTGCTGCTCTATGTTTCCTAATCTCTGCCTGGCTAAAATGTGAGCACTTTGTGTGAAGCTATTTGTTTTATCTTTAACCTGAACTCACTTATGGTTCTGGAGGGGACTCAGCTTATGCTCAATCTAAATGTGAAGCATAGATATATACATGAACTAACGAGTATCCTGTGCTCCCACTTCCAGATTCAGTAAGTGGTTTATCAGATCAGATTGTATCTGATGGGAAAGGATATGACAGAGGGGCAATGGGGAAAGGGCTCTGCTGACCTTTTTCTTAAATATTATGCATGTCCATGATATTGTCCCTTTCCTAGAGAGCCTACTGCACATCAGAATCATGGTGTAGAAAATAATCATCAGTTGAAATTATATCTGGTACTAAGTAAGTGAGATTCCAAGTATTTGGGCAAGAATTATTTACATGTTGTGATCAATGGATTTCCCATGAACTTTCCAATTAAATAAGTCACGTATCACCAGATCCTTATTTGGCCTGCAGTACGTTAATCAGATTATCATTCTCAGGATGGATTTTTAAAAGCCTTTAAAATCAAGAAAATGAAATTGTTGGTGATTGTCTTCTCTATGATTATATGTCTATTTCTATGCTCAAGGGAAATGTGCCTGAAATTACATTTCCTGAAGGAGAGAGGAAAGGATTCTTATTTTTCTGAATTCTTACTCACCAGTTTTAAAGTATGAAGAGTAACAGTAGCTCCATAAATTGTAAAGTAACTTTTTCTAAAAAAAGGAAGTAAAATATTTCTTAATTTTTCATGGGGGGAAAATTCTCTGGAGAGACCATTTCAAATTCCAGAGGATTTTTGATGTTAGTAAGATTAGCTACAATTAAAACTAAGTGGCAGGTGATCTGTCTCAGATCTCTACATTCTTCTTGGTTTTCCAGTATCCTGACCTTCCTGTGGCTTTTTCTGGCTGGTTTTTCTGGGTCTATATGATCCTCTAACCACTTGAGGCTGCTGCTTTTGCCAATATTCCACAAACCAATCCAGGTTTCCCTCTCTCAGTCTTCTCTCAGAGAACTCTTGGGGGGAAAAGGAAAACAAATCTGATTTGAATGTTTGGTCATAACTAACATATAGTTAGCAATCCTGAGATACTTTAGGAATCTAAGAATTTAAACAAAAGGAATACGAATTTATAGTTGACTTTCAAACATAAATCAGAGGTCAATGATGATATTGTTTACATCCTTACCTATAAACATACTCTTAAAAATCTTATCATACATAAGCTATTCTTCCTTCTCCATCCATTGATCTTTGTAGATATGTTGTTCATTGTTAGGGAAAGGGTAATTTAACTGATGTGAGACACTTAAGAATATTCTCTTTGCATACTTTTTAATAGAATAATTTCTAATAAATGGCATCCTAGATCATAATGTTGATTTGTGGAAAAAGAAACATTACCTTCTAATGAAGAATATCCTTTGAATGAATCATTCATAATTTGCTCAATAATCATTTTCACTTGACTGCATTCTGTAACACCGAACAGAATATAATCAGGTAGTGTCCTTTAAGCATTCTTTTAAATTAGGTATTTTTAAATGTAGTCTGCTCAGCAAAGACATGGTACCTCATATTGCTTAGTACATAGAAATTGTTGGTTCCATATGGCAGAGTATCTCCCTATCATTTTATCAGAACATGTTAGATCACTTGTCAAAATTATGTGGAATTCATATAACATTGCTTTAAGCATGTTGGAATATCATATTTATTTTACAGAATGCAATCAGCCAAATCTCTAAGAAACAAATGTTTGCATGATATCATCTTAATAGTGACAGAAGACCTAATTCCTGTCTTCAAGGTACTAACAATCCAAAGTGAGAGGGATACAAATTTAATGTAAGATTCATATTTTGGTGATTACGAAGACTTCTAGTGGGTAATGTATTGGACCAAGCAAGGGAAAAGTAAATTTAAATTTCTTTGTGACTAAAATGTGTTCTTATGTTTTTACATGTAGCATTTAAATGAAAATCTTCAAAAATGTTGTGAAAGCTGGTATAATATATTTGAAAAGCATTTTACTAAGTATGTAGATATGAATGCTTCAAAAATTCCTCTGCTTTATAACGAATTTCCTCAAAAAACTAGACTGGGATAGCATTTTTCACATGAAAAGATTTGGTCCATAAGAATGTCACCATAATATTTAGCATAAAGTTGAATTTAAAAATTCATTTTGAATTCCAACTGCTATTGAAGGTTGCAAATACCATGCAGTTTTTCTCATCACCTGTTCAGATTTTTCAATGTGGAAATATGCTTTGTGTGAGTACAATATGTTTGGAGATAACAGTATTCAGGGTTTTGAGCTGAGATAAATAATTTGGCTTAAAAGTCAGAAAACTGGCTTGTATGTATAGGTCTCTGATAATGTCTTGGCTACTAAAGTTCTGGATGGCTTTAGTAGCTCATTTTGATGCTCTGTACCTGGAAAAAAATTTCTGCTTTCAGAAACATTGCAACAAAATCCTGGATTCAATAACTGAAGGTAGAATTCTACTGAGAGTACAAAAGTGGGATTTTGAAGCCATGAGTTAAATGTCAGAACCCAGTTGCCCAGAAGCTTAGCATATTGGGAAGTCATTTCTTGAGTGAGTTCAGTCAATAGAAATTCCTGAGTGTTTTTCTTTGTTCTTTCTGCCCAGCAAAAATTTTTTCAACCTTTGTGAAATACTGTAGAACTATGAAAAGTTTGAAAGATACATACAACAAATATTGTATTTCAACTTGACTCACCCTGTCTTTTTATTTTGACCCATTTACTTTCTTAAACATAGATTCCCATACACTCCACATGTAAACATGTAATGTGTCCATCATTCTATGTATGTTCATATGCATGTGTTTTTTTCTAATTTCCTTGGATGTAGCAGATATACCTCTTCCCCTAATATTTCAACAGTTTTCTCTGAAATATAGGTTGTTCTCTCACATCATTGTGTCTTTCAGTGACACACATGTAACATAATGATTCATGGTGGTATAAACGTACATCCCATGATCATGTTACCATGTCCCGCAGTCCTCCCTTGATATCCTTAATGGACATTCTGATTTCTTTAACTAGGATGAGTGAAGGATTGCCCTTTGCATTTGACTGTCAACTCCTGTCAGACCGTGTCACATTTCTTGATGTTTGACTCTGCAACCTCCTGAAACTTCTTTCATGGCCCTCATATTTTTTTAAACTTTATTCTAATTTTCTTTTTTGAAGGTACCACAATATGAATTTCTTACAGTATTTTCCTTCATGATTTTATTAATTTTAAATATGTATGGCAAGAATGTTTCCTAAATCATATATACTTCACATTACATCGTGTCAGCAGGCATAAATTGTCAGCTCATCTCATGGTGTTTGGATCTTTGTGAGCTTCTTATTTTATGTAGTCCTTCATCTTTCTCCTATGTGAAGGTAAGTTTTCCTTTATGTAATTATCAAATAAAATGTGGGACACCACTCTGAGATGATGTGCATATCCTATTATCCATCAGTGTTTTTAAGGATCCATCTAATTTCTTTCCCAAATCTATTTTATTATTGCATTTATTTTTTTCTAAAATACAATTCTATTATTCTTTTTACATTTACATTTAGCATTTTTCTTTTAAAATAATTTGGCCAGCACAAACTCCTTTATGTCAGTACCTATACAATTTTGTTAAGTTCACATTAGTCTTTGAGCATTTCCTTGATTTTTGGCGCAGGTATTCTAGACTCATCTTATTTGCATGCCCAAGAGTCTAGCTGTTAGCTAAATGTATTGCTAGTTGTGTCTTTGCTTCTAGACCCCATTAATTTTAGTAATTAGGGGAAGAACTGAGGGAGGGAGAGAGGTAAAGAGGGAGAAAGAGAAAAGAAAGAGGATGTTCATGTATCCATCCAGATATCATTAGCTCAAACCTGACGTGAGAGAATTCTCAATCATCTTTCCCCCATTTAGCATTCATATCTACATTCTCCCACAGTGAGAACCAACATTACCAATAACATCAGCATATTAATTTGGCTTATCCAATAGTACCCACAAAAGATTTTCAAAATTATTCAGCCCACACTACTACCAACCACAGGCTTATGAACAGATTTTTACTTATTGTTAAATAAAATGTAAGTCTTTATGAAAAGTTTTCTAGATAGTGTTTGGAACATAGATGCTTCCAAAGAAAAGTCTTTCAAATTACCTTCCTTAAATTAATGAATAGCAAGGCACACATACATGAAAGGCAAGTAATACACGATATTAATTAAATAACTGTATAATATATATTAAATATATATGAACTGTATTTTCCCTCTTTTCCTCCTCCTTTCTCTCTCCTTCCCTCATTTCCTCCTTCTCTCTCTTTATTCCTCTCTCTTTCCTCTCTCATTCCATCCATTATCATTCATTCATTTCACTCACCTTTCATTCATTCATTCTGTTTTAATTTAGAGTAAAAATCAAAACCCAATGTCTTCTTTGGGAAAAACAAGAACAGAGCATGGAAAATATTTTTTGAAAAATTGGAGGAGATCCTATTGTTCTGGATTTACCTGTGTTGGTAGTACCAAAGCCTACTTTTAACCACAGGAGAAAAAAATATAGAAATAGTAGATTGGGGGCACCTTACCAATATAATAGTAACAACAGCCAAGACAGTGCCTCCTGATCAGTGCTATAAAGCTACTGATGAAGTTTTACCTTACTTGATACTCCAAAGTGATGAGGTCTTATGTTCATATTTAAAAGAGTAATTTGCTTTACAAAATAATCATTTTCTGGTGCAACCTTTTGTTTTAAATCAAGATATCTTGGTGCCACTGTAAGACTCACACCTGATAACAGGTTGTGAAAATATAATTTGAATCCACCTTATCTTCTAAATCTGACCACAGCCCTGACATAGACTCTTAGATGGTAGAGAAGAGGTAATCTGAGTTGCACCAAGTTAGTCATAAATGGTAGAGGAACAAATGCACAGGAAACTTTTGTCTGAATTAAGAAATTTTCCTGCTCAAAAATTCTGAAGAATACATTTTAAGGGCTAAACAGCAAAACCAAGAGCATCACATGGCCACGTTATGCCTGTGCTTCCTTCTGGACACTTAGGACCACAGAGCAAACATTATGATATCCTTGTCCCCGGTAGTTCAATCCCCAAGGCAAGTTCAGGAATTTGCAGGAATAGTGGCTAGACCCATGGAACTCGATACTCAGTGTATTTTTCCTTTTAGTGAATTTTGAAAAATTGTTTCATACTGTCAGAATATTATCTTGTGCAAATCTTTGATTTGTGCACAGTCCCAGGAGAAATTGGGATAAAATGCTGAACTTCTCCTAAGCAAAATAAAAGATTAAATTAAAGATTAAATGAAGAAGAAATAAAGAATTCAGTCTGTTTTCAAAAGCAGATTTTTTTTCAGTTTTTATTTTTTATTACTACATGTTTGCAGCATATAATGATTACATTCCTTGTGTGGAGTTGTTATATGTACATGTACATGTAAATTTGTTCTTCATGTCCTTTCCTCTCGTCTCCCTCCCCCCATCTCTTGATCTTCTTCCCGTTTGAAAAAGATCTATCTCCCTGCTTCCTATTATCTGTCTTTTATTGATACAGTTGAAAATGTTTAGGTTGTTTGAACTCTTTGATTACTTAACCACTCAAAATCTATTTAATTATAGAAGCAACATGTATCTGTTTGCTTTCTTCACAAAACGAAAAAAATAAAAATAAAAAATCAACACTCTCACCCTCAGTTCTATATTCCAAAGTTAGTCACTTGTCAATTACCATTTATTTCTCCTAAAGATTGCCACCATCAAGGAGCTATGTAGTGATTTATCAACTTTAAAATATATCTATTCACTTTGTGCCTTGAAAATGTCACAGTTTAGAGCACTTTCCTTTCATGTTTCCCATCCTCATTTTTAGTTTTTTATTCATCCTTCAACTCATACTTATTTGGAAGGTGCTGAGGTGTGAAACTAGCAAGGTGCTTGCCTTCTTGAAACTTTCACTGGTTTAATGCAGATTAGAGTTGAATTAAACCTACAGTAATACATACAGTAGTGAAGTATATTATTACTTTGAATAGTATACTTTAAATTTTGTTTCTCCATCAAAATTTGTTAGTATCCATTAGCTAGTCATTTTTTAGAAGATGGAAATGAGCCTTTCTACATTTTTCATTACTTTTCTGCCTTCCTCCTTTACTCAGGGCACTTTGCAATTACAAGTACAGTGGCAAAGTTTGTAAGATTTGTATTATGTTCTCTAACTTAGTGAAATTTTCCATGGTAAGTTGATTTTATAAAAACCTAAATTAAATAAACTACAATTACTGCTTATCAAATTTATCATATGAATGGATCCACAAGAAAAAATTATGTTCTAATACTTCTCACCCTGTACCAATCAATATTAATGTTCCGAATATTCAAGTGAAGAAAGAATCAGTTACTGAATATCCTATTATATTTTAGTCTTTTTCACAATTAAAATTTAATGCCTTTCTCTACCTTCTGTTTTTCTCAGAGAAGTTGAATTTCATTTTTCTTACTGATGGAAGAAACATATGCCATCATATTATATTTAATGCCTATCACAACTTTCCATTTTTCTTAAAGAAGTTGAATTTAATTTTTTTTTACTGATGGAAGAAACATACGCCATCATATTGTATTTTAAAATGTTTATGTTTTTAATCACACAATTTCTTATCATAGAATCTGCTTTATCTTTGAGCACATACTTCAAGACTCATTTTGTTTCTAGTTCTAATCGTCCGTGGTTACTGTTTATGGACTCTTGGTTGCATTTTTATTATGTTGAATCATGTTGCCTTCCATTCTTTGTGTGTGTGTGTGTGTGTGTGTGTGTGTGTCTTTTGCTGAGATATATTCATGAGTTATTTTACTTTTCCATGGATTGCACATAGTAGGTCAGCACTGTGAGGATTTTTTTGTTCCTTTCTTTCTGGGCTCCACACAGGGAGCAGCAGGCTGAGCACACTCCTCTGATTCTGAGCAATGTACCCTGTAGACAAAGTCTCTGCCTCTGCAATTGGTTGTCCCAAAAGTCCTCTCAGGCAGCAGGATGGTGGCAGAATAAGTGAGAACTCGGGAGTATTTGATTGTTGAGATTTGTAAGATAGTTCACCCTCACCCTTCAGTTTGTAACACAAATGTTTGGTCTTCAGGGTTTGACACACCCTGAGACATGTAACCTTCCCATTCTCTACTCCAACCAGGATACAGTTGTTAGATCACAGAGATGTCCAGAAATATTTTCATTACTTTGCTGGCATTTAACTTCTTATTTTAATGGCAGTATTGAAGGCAAGTGCCTTATTACATATGTGGTACAATTTTTACCAAGACTTTAACTCTTCTTTGTCAACCACAAAGGAAGTAGAGAGATAGATACAGAGGCAGGAGAGGGGATTTGAGGAAGATAGAGTGAGGAGAGAGAAACCGCATGACTAATATGAGTGGTTTCTACTTCACACATTAAACTATTTTTAATCACTTAGCGTGACAGCTTCCCTTGTGAAGGGTAAATATTGTGATGGAATATGTACATGTCTGACAGTGAATGGACGCTAAACTGATGTCCACTGAACTGATTAGCACTGTATCTCACAATTTGGAAGAAAATTTCCTCTAAGATTTAGCCCTGCTGTGAGATGGGGCAACTTGAGCATTCCATTTGTAGATCCAGTTGTGGCATTTCTTATGAAACCTATGGGATCTGAATTCATACGTAAAGCCATAAAATATGTCAAGGCAGAGTGTATCTTTTAACTAAATACCTTTAGTGCTGTTTTAGTCTAATGAATAATTAGGGTTTCTGACTTCATTATGCTTTTTAGAAACATCAATATCCAGGTTTGACTTACATAAATTATAATCTAAAATCAGCATTTTTATTAAAGTGACACAAAATTAGAACATATGGCTGCCTTTATCTTTACAATGCAGTAAGATAACTTTATTTTTAAAAGTATATAACCCCCTCTATCATTTATTCTAATAATATATACTTTATAATATTATGTATAATAATCTGAGGATATCTATTAGATAAACTGGATTACTTAATTATGTTTCTGCTTTAAAAAAAAACTATTTTTACATGTTTTTTAACTATTCTTGACCCAATTCTGGCACATTTATTGACTTTATCTACTAGATCTTTACCTTGGAGCAAATAGAACAAGAACCAGCAGATGGGGTGTGACCTGGGAGCTGGTTAGAAATGCAGACTCTTAGTTAGAAATGCAACCCTACATACAAGGCAGAGAAAGTGAGTCCTAGGACAAAGCAGGGATGAAATTTATATCCAGGAAGTCATGCTCCTCAGTCAAAGTCGTGAGGACCATACTGCATAGGTCTCTCCTATTCTGTGACTTTTTTTTTAAGACATATGTGTATGTGTATATATATATATATATATATATATATATATTTGTTTTAAAAAGTAAAACAGAAAAAAGAGTAGAAATACTACAGAATTTCAAAAAAAATAGAAATCAATACTAGTTAATATATTACCTATTGTTATCTTAGAACTAGTTGTTCAAGTTACAAGATCTAGGCATAAAATAATGATGAGACATTTTGTGATTCTTATTGTTCCTGGTTTTTTTTTTTAAATTAGTAAAATGAACTGAAAAACATTTTGTCTTTTTCCCTTTTTGGTAACTATAAGGGAATTTAAATACTCACTGATAATTTGATAGTTTACTTATAAAGCTCTTAGAGCCTGATTTTTAAGAACAATTTCCTTGTTACTGAAACATTTGCATTTTCATTCACTTTTTTTTCTGTGATTTTTTTCTTACATCAATTTTGACATTTTATATTTTTTCAGGAATATTCATGTCATCATCTATAATTTCAGACACATTAGATAGTAGCTGTTCCATAAAAATTCAACTTTGTCTAGTTATTTCTCCTTTATGGTATGATTTCATTTAATATGTCTCTTTAATCAGCTCTGTCAAAGGTTTATCTCCTTTATTAATCTCAAAATTCTAATTTCTGACATCATTAAGTTTTCTGTTTTTAATTTATTATTGATTTATTTTCTGTACTATTCACTTGTTTTGATAAATCCTATCGGGGACCTGGCCTAGATCCCTAATCTCCCAAATGAGTGCATGGCGAAGGCATAAGTAAATAGATAAGTGGTATAATTTTAGGTCTCCAGGAGGATCAAAACCCTCTGCAGAGTTCGTCACTCTAGTGGCTAAGACAGGGGATGTGTCTGGGTGGCCTGCATTTATTTTAGTTTTCAAACAAGGAAAGGATTAGAGTGGAAAATGCAGGAAACTGAACAGACCTTGGAAGTGGTTCAAGGACTTTTCCAAGTAACAGATTATGTCTAATTTAGGAGAACTATCTTATGAGAAGATCTCCATGTTGCATTTCAATACAGGAGTGACTACATCTACAGTCTTTATTTAGGTAATTGGAGTTGGAGCCAGGTGTCCTCAGCTGTGATCTTATCTTGCCCTGGCCATGCAGTCCCCCTGTACATGTGTTCAATTTCTAGTTTCAATGGCTCACAACAAAATCCTGCTTTGCAAAATACTATATTGAGGTTACCTCTTTTAGACTAAATTTGAAAACTAAGACTAAATGATACTTTCCTTTTTATTGCTGATAAAGCCTCAGCTAAACAATCATCAGCCCACACCTGGGTATATTCTCAAAGCATGTTCTTCCCACTATTGTTTCTCCTGATTTCTTTGAGGACACCTCTTAGAATTGTATTTCATAATTTTACTTCTATTTAAAAAAAGAAAAAAAAACTTTTAAAATGTTCCGTCTTTGACTCCTCCTTTCCCCACCTTTGGCAAATTTCTAGACTATTAGATCTGCCAGATGGGAGTGACTGATAAATGGAGCATGCAGAGAGTACTGTGTTGTCATCACACACACAAAAATATCCAGATTCAATGGCTGTCAGTATTGTGGGCAAATCTTGCGTAAATTACCAAGTGTCTAATTTTGTATCAATCAGGACTCATTTCTGATGACTGGAGCTATGTGTGAGCCATGTGAACCTGTGAGGAAATTTTGAATCCACATTCCATAAATTGGAGACAAAGTAGCCTTCCTGCTTAGGATGCTGCAGGAGAAATCCTTTGGCATCAGCCATGGGTGGAAGGAGCTCAATATCTCAGACCCTTTCTTCTATCTCTGAGATGCTATGAACTTCGCCCTTAAGACATGCTGAAGCTTTGTGATGTGTACTCCATCCAACACAGAAGGCTGTACACTTTCCTTATTTACCTTTTATTAACTAACTGCATTGATCGGAAAGCTGATGCCCTGCTGAATCTAGAAATCAGCTAGATATGAAAGCTACTGGAGGATGGGAGATTGCCTTGGATATGTTTCAGCATGACAAATGAAGGGAGAAAATAGCTCAGAGGCACTTGTACTTAAAATGTTTTATACTGCTATCTGCATAAGAAAAACATCCAAATGTCACTCTAATCTTACATAAAATAGTCTTTCCTTTTGCTCTTCAGCACAATGAATTAGGAAGCTAGCAAGCCAGAAAACAAAATCTATAATGAACTAGTGACAAATTTGTTATCTGTTGAAGAGACAGGAGATTTTTCTCTCCTTTTTCATTAATCAGAAGTAAACAGCAGAGAAA
This sequence comes from Dasyprocta punctata, assembly GCA_004363535.1. Taxonomy (NCBI): domain Eukaryota; kingdom Metazoa; phylum Chordata; class Mammalia; order Rodentia; family Dasyproctidae; genus Dasyprocta; species Dasyprocta punctata. The sequence continues at coordinate 71,170 of RJWM01005880.1, read as the reverse complement.
GGAGTAAAAATAGGACTACCAAAAATTGGTGCTGCTGGCTTCTGTACAACCTGCCAATATTATAATGAAGAGGACTGGCAGCTTAAAATAAGCAGTTTTCTGTGTAGTGAATGCTGTTTAAACATGTGTCACCATAGTGGCATCCAGTAGAGGCAGGATAAAATAATAGAAGATAGAGCTGATTCCAAAGAAATAGAATAACTATGTGATATAATAACCATTGTTAAATCTCTATCATCTTGCTTTGAAATCCTAGATGGCCATTATTTTTGTTGCTGTTGTTGTCATTGTCATTTTGCTTTTGTCGTTTTAATTGTTTGCTTCTTGATTTTTCTGGTTTTTTCCTCTTTAAAATAAAGAAATAGAAAATGATGGACATAAGGCAGGCAAAACTAAGGTGTATTATCCTCTCTTTTTTTGTGGGAGGTGCAGGCGACAAGTATGACTTTGAATCTGTGGCCACCTGTTCTTAGCCCTTATAGGTGGAGTATCTGCCCATTACAGACAAGTGTATTCTGAGAAAGGAGACATGTGTTGAGGTCTTCATTTAGCACACATGATTACTGTTCCTTCTATAATTAGGAAAGTCAGTGTCTAGGAACTTTCTTAATTTATAGTCATGATAAGTTTATTTGTTCAGTGCTGTAAATAGCTGCTGCATTGTTATTCTGTTAAGAAATTTTAGGTGCTGTGAATAAAGTATTTGTATATCTTCAAGGTGCAGAACAAATTTGTGTATATATGTTAAATTTAGAATTCTACTTAAAGCAAAGAAAAATGGGATATATAGCTAAATTTGATTAGGAATCTAAAAAATACACATTTCCTGATGAGATTTACCTGTATTTTCCTGGTATGAGAGTCTAAATAAAAATAATTCCGGGCTAAGTGGGAGGTGAATTTTGCCAAGAAAAATCTTTCAGGAATCTTTACACAAATAGAAATGGAGACGAACTTTTAAATGATGCTTCCATTAATTAAGAAAGAGTAGGGCAAAGACAGTCTCTAGCTAGACTCTGTGTAAGTACTAGCAAGGGATTCCATGTCCCCATTGCCTCATCAGTGAAGGCTTGGAGTCATCTTTGTCCAGGACTCAGAGTCTTATCCTTTAAATTTTCTCATGTGCTAACGTCAGGATTGTCAATGCTTTAGAAAGATGAGAGATCTCAACTGGGGTAGGTATGGCGCTGTAGTTTATGTTCCCTTGAAGGGCTTGGACATAGCACTGTAAATAAGTTTTGATGTTTTAGAAAAAGGGAGGCCTAAGGAAGCAATTCTGTCTTCTTAGCTTCTTTAATATGTATATATATATTTCATTTTTGAACTTGAAGGCCCACTGATGCCTATGGTAAATGTTAATGAAAATTTGACTGTGGTCTTTTATACCTACAACCACATTTCCAACTTGGTAGCTTGATGAAGGCATGAATCTTTTAAAGAAAAATAAATTATGTATTTTTAAAATGTAAATTTAATTCCTAGAATGCAATATGAAAGTCCAAGAAATTATATACCACAGTATACCTACATTAAAAGTACTTTATTTTCCTTATGATTTAAGATTATTACTAGTTGGGTAGTTTTCCTAATTAATGTCTAAAAATTTTGGCTGGATGGAGAAAAAATATTGGTTATTGCCATTGGTTTTTATTGTTTGCCAATATGCAAATGTTGGCAAGGCACAAAAAAGGCATAATAAATGCAATGCATGATTCTCACCTGGTTTCTTTTAGTATAAAGGTCATAGTTAAATGGGGCCTGAGTAGTAGATGATAGTATTGTGTCAGTGTTACTTCCAGATTTGGATTAATGGATTAATATTCAGTAGGACTAAATGTAAACTAATGCCTGGTTTATGGGAAATATACACAAAAGTTTTTGGGAATAATGGGCTGTTGTCAGCAACTTTCTCTCAAAAAATAATTCATTAAACAAAGTAGAATCATTGCATTACTTGACTAAAAATATCCCACAAATTCATTGCAATCAAAATAGCTGGGTATTGACATAAAAACAGATGTATAGATTTATGAAACATAATAGAAATCCCAGAAACAAATACATATCTTAACGGTCAATTGGTTTCCAACAAAATGCCAAGAACACATAATGGGAAAAGAATGATCTCTTTGGAAATGGTATTGGGAGAATGAAATATCTACATTGTAAACAATGAAATTAAGTTGGACATGGTGGTACATGTCTGTAATGTCAGCTACTCCTCAGGTGGAGCAAGAGGACTGCAAGCTTGTGGTCAACCTATGTAATTTAGTGAAACCCCTGTCTTAGTGTAGAAAAAGGAAATGGGCTGGGATTGTAACACAGTCATAGAACACTTACCTACATGCAAGAGGCCCTGGTATTCCCAGGGATGCAAAATAAACAAACAAACAACTGATACATAGAAAACAGATAGCAGGAATTGTAAAGCATATGGAGCAAAAGGAACACTTGCACGTTGTTGGTAGAAACATAAGTTAGTACAGACATTATAAAGATAATGACGGAAATGTCTCAAAAAATAGAACTGTTCAGCATCATTGGTCATTATAGAAATGCAAATTAAAACAACACTGAAATTTCATCTCACTCCAGAAAGAATGTCCAGGATCAAGAAAAATACCAATAATAAATGCTGGAGAGGCTGTGGGGAAAAAGAAACTCTTCTGTACTGTTGGTGAGTGTGCAGACTGGTGCAACCACTGTGGAAATCTGTGTGGAGGGTCCTCAAGAAGTTGGGATTGGAAGTCCCATTTGACCCAGCTATTCCACTTCTAGGCATATTCCCAGAAGAACTGAAAACATCATACCACAGTGATATATGTACACCCATGTTTATAGCAGCACAATCTGTAATAGTTAAATCTTGGGATCAACCCAAATGCCCATCAACCAAGGAATGGATTAAAAAGTTTTGGTATTTTTATACAATGGGGTATTACTGAGCTATAAAGAAGCATCACATTGAGGCTTTTATAGGTGAATGAATGTGACTTGAGACCATACTCATAAGTGAAATAACTCAAACTCACATGTGTAAATACTGTATTATTTCCCCAGTGTAAGAAACTGCAAGAGCAAATAAGATACAAAATCTTCAATAAATATTGTGAAAGGGTAAGAAACTGCTCAGAGGGGAAAAAATAACTCACGGAAAAGGGGGAAAAAGAAGGGAAAAGAAAAAAGATACAAATATATATACAGTTGGAATAGCTGGGTTGATTGCACTACTGAATCTATCAGTTGTTGGAACAAAACAGTTAACATTCATAGGATAAAATCAATTTTGCAAGTCTATATCTGGTAATATGAATAACTCTTCTGAAGATAACTAGGCAAAATAACAACCTTTGTTATATTCCTACCACCTTGTTGTGAAAGCCTATATTGTTATTGTTCTGGGTTCTTTGTTATTGTTATTTGTATGTCTCTTTTGCTTCTTGTTTTTCTTGTACTTTGTTTTGTTTTGGTTTGGTTTCCCCTGTAATACAGAAAGGATAGATATACATATATAGGCTTACAAATGCCTAGAACTTCTAAAGAATTTAAAGAATTGATTGTATTACGTGTGATGGTGTGAACAGCTACTTTGAAGAAAATGAGACATTATGACAGACATTATTGATTTCCTATCGTCTTGTTTTGAAGTCCAAAAATGCTTTTATTCTTTGTTTTGATTGGTTTTAGTCTGTATTGTATTATTTGATTTGAATATGTGTGAAGGTATGGATAGCTATTTTGAGGAAAACAAGAGACATTATGGTAGCTATTGTTGGTTTCCTATTGTCTGGTTTTGAAGGTCCATAATGCTTCCATTCTTTTGTTTTGATTGGTTTTATACTATTTTGTTTTGTTTGAATTTATTGGGTCTGAAGATATAGCCAACTATTTCAAAGAAAACAAGAGTGATTTTTGTAGCCACTGTTGATTTCTTGTTGTCTTGTTTTGAAGTCTTGTGTTGCTTGCATTGTGGTGTTCTGATCTGCTTTGTTCTGATTTGTTTTGGTTTGTTTTATTCTCTTTAAAATAAAAATAAACAAATGAATAAATAAATAAAGGAAATGAAATCAATATGTTGAATAAATACCTGCATTCCTCATTTGTTGCAATATCATTCACAATAGTCAAGATATGGAAACAATCTAAGCATCTGTGACTGTTAACCCTGGTATGTGAACTAAATTTTTTTTTGCCTTTAAATTCAGCAAAAGCTGACTAACACAGAAAACTGATACCAGGAGTGGAGTTGTGGCTGTGACCATATCTGACCATGTGGTTTATAAGTCTGAGAATGGTTTATGGAAGGAGTTTGGAAAAAATGGAGATGTAAGCTAAAGGATCGCTAAATGGTTTAAGCAAAGCCAGATCAGAGATTCTGGTCAAAGCTCAAATGCCCAGAATGCTGACAGGAATGCAGATAGCTAAGACCCTGTTCAGGAGGTTTCAAGTAGGAGCAAGGATTCCATTGGCAGTTGCACTAGAGGCCATGTTGACAGGAACATTTTGTATATTTTGTCCATGTCCTGAGACTTTGCAGGAGACTGAGATTAAGAGCAATATACTACTTAATCTACTAGAAGAAATTTCAATACACGTTAACATTCAGGTTGTATCATGGGTATTGCTGGATGCTTTTAACTAGATTTTTAGTGAGAATCAGAATCAAAATATAGAGCAGACAAATCATAAAAAAAAAAAGGCTTAAAATTTGGCCCAGAAGGAACCACATGTAAAGTTAGCTCCAAAAAAATGTGGGTGCTAAAGATATTAGCATCACTGAAATGAAACTTAGTCCTTGGACAGGCATAAGAAAGGTGATGCCTCAAGGAGACCTCAGAAATCAGTAAGAAACTTCCCAACACAGACTCAAAATGTAAACCTTTCATTTGAGAAGAGACTCCCTGAGACCTCTGCTAAAGAAGGACCATCTAACGAATTGGTTTCGTGGTATTCATTTCGCTGTACTCAATCATGCAGGCTATGTAGCAAGTAAATAGCTTGTTTTGTGTATTAACTTGTCAGTTCTTTCTCTTTTTCCCTACATACTAATTGACCTATACTAGAACTAGGTGAAATGCTGGAGAAACAAGGGTAATTGCATCATCTCTACTCTCAGGGAAACCATTGCCCAGTGAGGAGCATGGGTACATAGCAAAACCATTAAAAGTCTGGGGGATTTACAGCTAACTCCTGGGTGTTTCTCAAGTGATATTTATCATTAGCTGTTTATGTCCTGTTCAACTTACATTATTTTAAATAAATATTTGGGAAGGACAAGAGAAAAGGACCACCCCTCATACCGATTACTGTGTCCTTTTACAGTCCAGAACCCCTTTTCAGGAGTGAAATCTATTTGATCCACAATAATGTACAAAATTGTATCATTTGATCTGCATTGTTCTGTTGTGTCTTAACTTAAAGTGACAAAGAAAAGCACACAGAGGAAAGTGGAAGGACTTTACTAGAAAGGTGGGAAAGAAATGAGAAGTTCATATCCATATATTACCAGTAATATGCAGGCACTGCAAACTGATTCTCAAATTTCAGAATCTGCTGCCTCTGGGTTTCCTGTTCTCCATAAGGTTTTAGATGCTGTAGTTACTGATAAAAGTGAGGAAGAGGAAGAACAGCTAATAATTTGAAGATATTTATTTACACCTTTGCAAGTCTCTTTATGGTCCAAAGGCATTAGGAGGAGTGACAGGTACAAGTTATGAACCATTTATTTAGGTTATCTAGGGAACTTTAATCTCACTTGGGTCATGGAGTTGAATATTCCCTAGGAATTGGGGCTTCAGTAATAGGCCTTATCTGTATGCCTGGAGTCCAGAGATAAGAGTTTAAATCCAACTGGAATTAGAAGCAGCAGAATTAAGTGGATATGAGATTGTAAACCTTTTGCTTCAAATTGTGAAATGCTTCTGGATAGTAGTTACTGTCTGTCCTGATGGCATTTTGGCTCTGAGAGCCAAGCCTGAGACAAATATAAGTATCACTGAGGGCCTTTTCACAGCATGTGTGGTGGATTCAGCCCTGCCTGATATGTGTACACTTGTTATTGATCTTATGATCCCTCTATAAGTTTCCACTTCATTACTATCTGTAAGTTTAGTTTTCAAAAAGATAAATAGGAAAAGCATATGAAAGGTCAATAAGTTAAGAATCTTTGAGATGGTTTTGTGTAAAATTTGCATGTGTATACCACATAAAGATGTCAGAAATAAAAGGTTTTTAAGAAATAAAACAGCAGCTGGAGATGATAACACTGTGTTTCTTATTTATGTATAGTTACTTATTGCATCTTTATTGTATATAAAATTGTATCTTTCAAAAATATGTGACCAACATATATTTATTCACTACATAGTATAAGAATAAAATAATTAACCATAGAATTAAGATTGGCAATAGGTTTATGGTAGAAAGACAACTGAATTATAAACGAAACCAATACTTTTATATCATATTTGGATAATAGTCACATAACATGAATGCTTCTATGTTTTTTCATCAGGACAAAAATTATTACTTAAACAGTAGGTAAAATTACATGTTCTTTGTTTTTCTAACACACACACACACACACACACACACACACACACATACACACACGGAATATATTTAAGTATCTCTGAATTTTTTGTATCTTCAATCAAACTGAATACCTGGACTCTTTGACCTGGAAAGTTTTAGGAAAGCAGAAGATTCTCAGTGCCTGCAGGGAGCTCAGGGCACGTTAAACTCTGTGATGATCATTTTAATGAAAAATTCTTGAGTAACCATTTCAAAGGATTCCTGATAGGTCACTCATTTAGGATCCCAGTCCTAGCCTTCAGATTTTCTACATTTTAGTAATTCTAGCTGATCAGTGCATTATGTTACTATGATAATTTTGAGACTTTCAATTTTGAGTTTAAATGCATTTGTAAACTGAATAGAAGAAGTATGAGTTCTATTATAAACTATACTAATTCCCTTTAACTGCTCTTATTTTTCTTCTCATTTGTTTTATTATAAGCAGTTGCATATTATAAATAGCATTATGATATATTTTTACTTTCATTATTAAAATATATTACTTAATTATGATAGCACATCTATTTCAATGTCATAACAAAAAATTATTGGATCTTGATTCCTCTCATAATTTTGAATAATTTCATAATCATATGACACTAATATACCATATAGTAAGGAAATCTAGCAAGAAATAAATCCTTAGCAGAATGGGATATTTCTAACAAAGTATATATTATGAAAGATATTTCAATAAGTCCTAGGAGTGCTAGCATGGCTATTGAAAGGGAAGTCACCTGACTTCTTAATTAAAAATCTGTGTTACAATGGCAATTTAAGTATCTAGGAAATATGAGGGGCATTCCTATGTGACATAAATGGTCAAATAGGACTAAGACCATAGCATTCACCTTTTAAGTATACTACAGGTCTTTAAATGCCATACTAAATCTTAGTGTCTAGCATTTTCAAAATCTGGAGCACAAGAGAAAAACACATTCATTATTTCTGTCGTCCTGGAAGGAAATGTCAATTCTGGTCATACACCTTTCTGGCTTTATGTTCTATTACAAACACTGTCCTACATCACTGAAAACTTGTATCTCTGAAAGAGTCAACATCTTGGTGTCTTTCAATGAGACATTTGGATTTTTACATTTTATAATTGTGTAGATAAGGCTTTTGTGATGTCCTATATTCAGAAATAACTGAAAAGAAATACCCAGAGTGTAATGAGAAAATTAAGAGTAAATCTGGTTTCTCTATATTTAGTTCAATGGAAAATACATAGGTACATGCAAGTGAAATGAACACAGAAACATTTACTTCCTTAGTGAGATGTTATTGCCTAATGTATTCGCTTTTAATTCAGTTCCCTAATTTTTGCCACTAGGAAAATGTAGGTAATTCAATATGGACCTTGAATTATGAAACTCTGGTTATTGAAGCTACAGGATATTTTCTTCCAGTGCTTATTTTGAGATATTTTAAAGCAGTGTCAGTATTACTTTTCCCAGAAATAAATTTCTACTGGCAAACTAAATGATAGTTGTGTCCAAAATATAAGTCCACTGCTACTTTTATTACAGTATAGCAACAAAATGTATGAAGAACCTAAGGTCTAATGTGACCTTTCTAGGAATAAATTCTTAGACACACATATGTATGCATACACACAATTTCATACACTTCACCTTTTTTTAGGATGACTTGTAGAATTTAAGAAACCATCAGTTTATCTTCTTAAGAAAGTGGAAATGCTATTGATATAATTTAGCTAACATTTAATTTTCCATTTAAAAATATACAGCTTTGCCAGGTGTGGTCACACACACCTGTAATCCCAATTCTCAGGAAGGCTGAGGTAGGAGGGCTTCTGTGAGTTCAAGACCGGCCTGGGCTATATAGTGAGTACATAGTGAGAGGCTGTTTCAAATATATATATATATATATATATATATATATATATATATATATATAATTACATAAACAAAAAGTTTGGCAGCTTTTAGTATAGTCACATACTTGTGGAATTAGCAACACTATTTAATTTAAGAATATTTTCACCATCCCCAAAAGAAAATCTACACCCATAAACAGCCACTTCTAATTTTTTCTATCAATTTTGCTGTTTCCTTCCTGGGTAACATTAATCAGCTTATTGTCACTACATATTGACCTATTATATATCATTTCATATAAATGGAAGCAAGTTATGTGACTTGGTTCACATAGCATGTTTCAAAGTCCGTCCACATTTGAAACATATTTTAGTACTTTGTTCCTTTTTATTGTCAAATAATATTCCATTTTATAGATATATACTGCATTTTGATGGACATTTATTTCTATGTAATAGCTATTATGAAAAATATTGGTATAACCAGCCATGTTCAAGTTTTTGAGTGTATATATATTTTGTTTTCTCTTGGATATGCACCTAAATATATAGATGATTGTCATATGGCCATACTGGTTTGAGGTATGGCAGAGTTTTGAAAAGTAGCTACACCACTTTATATTTCTACAAACAATAAACGAGGGTTGTAATTTATCCATTCTTCTCAACACTCATGTGGTTTGTTTGTTTGTTTGTTTGTTTTTAGCTATAACTATCCTGTACTCATAGTTTTGATTTCCTTTTTGCTAATGAGATATATCAGGTTTTTTATGTAGCTGTTGAACTATTTTTATATCTTCTTTGGAGAAATGTCTGCAAAATCATTCAGGCATTTTTAATTGGGTTGGTCTTTTGTTGTAATCTGGGTTAGTACTGAATTTTATCTACCATCAACTTCCTCAATTTTTCCTATTCACCCCTTCTCAGTATTTTATTCATTTTCCCTTATCTTACAGCATTGTTAGAGTTCTGGGATAGGAAACTAGGAAAACTGTAATGTGTTCAGCTCACTTTCATTATTATAGTCTAGAAAAATTTAGCCTCTAAGCACCAGAGTAAGAAACCATGCTTAACTCAACAGTGAATTAGTGTCTGGAAGTGGAAGTGGTGTTTCCAAACCAAATGTCAGCAAAATAATAATAATAATAATAGTAATAATAAATAATAATAATAATCAAATCTTAATTGGAAGCAGCTCCAACTCTTCTAATAAAGTCCTTTGTACTCATTTATTTTATTAAAATTGTTTTTTAAGGAAGTTTCTGATATTACTCTATATTGTGACACTCTAATGTGATTTTAGTCATTATGTCACAATCAGGGGTGTTTCCATTTGAAGCATTTTTCTTATATTATTTAATGAGACAGTCTATCCAATGTGAAAGATAAATGGAATTAATTATTAAATTTTACAAACAATCAAAGTAACAGAAAACAAAATCTGACTCTGCCTTTGTGGGTCTTCTTGTTCTTCCTGAGTTCACATCAGTGGTGACTTGAGCAATGGGCATCTCCAGAATCTTAGAAAAGTAGATTCTTAAGTGAAACAACCTTAGCAAAGTATGTCACTGGAAATTTTTAAGACATACAGTTCTCATTCTATAGTTTTTCTTTCTCTCCTAGAATTTTCATGTTTTTAACTCAATATAGGCTTGACTGTTACTCAGCTGTACTCAAATGTATATCCATTTCAGTCACCAAATATGAATTATGCACTTGTTGTTTTATGCCTGGTGATGAACTAGCTACTTAGATTGAGAGAAAAGAGGTCTTTTATCTTCAGGACCCTACATTCTGGCAGGAGACAAGTTAGGTACAATTAACACATAAATAATGATGTAATATATAAAGAATGATGTAATGATGTAGATCCATGCTTTGAAGAAGAGTGTTTGAAGATGTCCTTTCTATCTACTCAACATGCTTTTGTTTAGTGTGCACACGTCTTTCTGAGATGCTGGTCTTGGTCCAAAGATTTATTCTTAACATTCAGTTCCTGTATATTATTGTGTCTTAATATTCAGTTCCTTGGTTTACCATGGGTTTATCAGCTGATAAATACCGAAAAAAAAAAAAAAACCTCCACATAATTTTAAAGATAGTGATATGTAACACTGACATGGCTACTATGGTAGCATCTAATCATGTTACTCATCGATTTCTTCCTTTGTTTCTTCTCCCTTGGTGCAAAAAATGCTACCTAAGAAGTACATACATGTGTGCCTTGGCACTTTCTACATTTGAAATGATCTATTTGTTTGCTCTTTTGCTTCCATCCCTAGCCTTTCAAATTAATCAGGTCTAGTATCATAAAGAGTCCACTCATGCACTCAGAGGCTCCAATTATGCGAGGTGCCAAGACTAGTTATGAACTTATTAAAAATTTAAGATAGTTGAGAGCCAGCTGGGGTGCTATCATTAAAAACATCAAAACAAATGAGTCTCCAAAGGGTCATCTGTAAGTAGGATAATGAAATAGTATAATTTGTGAGTAAAGAAAATGCCATGTAGTGTTAGTTAATTCTTTATTTATTGTGTGACTCCTAAAATTCTTAAAATAATATAAAGAGCTCAATAGAGAAATTTCTAAAGACAACAACAAAGTGTCATTAAGGGGACTAATTAGATGGATGAAGTAGAGTGACAATTCTATTTCACAGGCACTGTTATGGAACTTTAAAAATCTTCATCACTCTATTGTGCTTTTCCCCAATCACTTTTATTCAACAAGAAAATCTTTCAAATCTGAGAACCAAAATGCTTTTGTAAAAGGGAAATTATCTTACAAATATACTCTTAGGCTAAGGAAAGCAATGGTGAAAGCAGTAAAGCCTTCCCTCTGCCATTTGTTCAAAATTCAAACTGCTTAACTGATTATCAATGCTTGTTTTTTTGGAATTTGACTAAATTGGAAATAAATAGATACCACTGTATTCAACATCTTTATTACTCAATTGAGAAGGGTGTTTCACACCAAGTTTGCTTTTAATTTACTCAGGTTTGAAACAAAAGTATAAGTGGTCTCTCCATTAGCTGTATTTCCTTGGTATATTACGCATTCCTTTGTCAAATATTTGGCATCTTTTTCACCTCCACTAAGTATGTGGAATATTGTAGTTTTGTGCTGATTCTTACACTTCTTTGATTTCTAACACTTACTACAAAGTTTACCACATAGTAGTTGCATGGTAAGTGTTTGTATCTCTGAACAAATAAATATTTATTAGTTATTTGAAATCTATATAGGTTGAAGACTATAAACTACTGCTTTGATAATACCTCTGAGATTGGAAGATCTATAATGTTGACATTCCTTAAATTCAGCTGGATCTTTTATTTATTTATTTATTTATTTATTTATTTATTGTATTTGGAGCCAGTGCATTTTCTCCATTCCATTCATAAAGAAATAATGTAGAATTACTTCTATTTCTTTATACAGTCTTCATTGTATATTGTAATACCGAACCCTTAACTAAAATCCCTCTTTTTTCCCTATTCTGCATCCCATACACTTAGCAACTATTGTTTTCCATGAATTTTAAGTCCTCCCTCCTATGTACCACCAGGATTTGTCCTGTAAAATTTCTTTTCTTGATCTCATTCTACCAAAGCATTAGACTATCTGTATGTTTATATGAGTTTGTGTGTGTGTGTGTTTGTGAAAGAAAGTGATGAACTCATATATATTAATATATTAATAGATGGTGATAGAATAATACGTCACTTTAGAGTATTTATTTCAGTTGAACTTGGGAAACTCTTTCTTTGTTTTATGTGGAGTTCAGATTAGTGATAGTTTTCCAGGAACACAGTCCAGAGATATGAATACTTCATCCCAAGTGTATCTTTGTATATTTTCATTGAATACCACTGAACATCACACTAATGTAAATGGCGTTTAAAAAATATAAGTAACCCCGGGATCTCTCAGGTCATCTACATAGCTACCTCAGTAGTCTAGTGCAATTGTCACATTACATTCATAAATGTATCCATTATGATTTTGTAAATTTTATCCTTAATGGACAAATAATACTAAACTCTGGTGATAGACCTTTTGATACTTCTTAAATCATTTCAGATCTATCTCTGCATAATGTGGTTGTAACCAAAATTTTCAGGAATTTTCTACACTTAAAGACAGTATTTTTTCACAACTTTATTGAAAGAAACTGGAATTCAAATACTTAAAGTTTTCCTAAACCCGTATATGCAGATTCTTCTGAGTCTTGCTCTGCTGATGTTGGTGCCAGTACCTGCCTGGACATGAGTAACAAACTATAAGCCTAAATTAAGTTGGTCATAAAGTATTTAACATATTATGTTCTAAATTTGGAAAGAAAACCTTGAACTTAACCATACAAACATTTTGTATAATGTCAGGTGCTTTAAAGTATTTAGAATTTACTAAGTAGTAGTTCCTCAGGTAAAAGAGAAATAATGTCTCTGTTTTTCTCCCCAAAACTCACTGGTATCAAGTTACTATAATAGTAAGTAGATTATGACTATTGATTTCTACAAAGAAAAGTTGAATCTGTAAAAGGGTATTTTTTGTTCTATTACTAGAGAATAAGTTACATATGGTCTGTAGTCTGAAAAAAATTATCATTTCTTTTTTTGAAAATAAAGACTTCAAACTAAAATAAAAAATGCTATGCTTACTTCTCTAAAAACACACATGTGTATAAGATTCTTATATTGTGGCTCAATGTAAAGAAAAATAGCTAGCATGGTGCAGTGTTTTAAAGAAATAAAAACTAATTTTGTATATTTTGTTCATTTTATTCTCAGACACACACACACACACACACACACACACACACACACCCCTTGGGGAATATCAAAAGCATAGCAATTCTCATTTTACACCCACAGAAACTTGAGCATTGTAGAATTTAAATGACTTGCCCAAGGGTATGGGTTAGTATACAAAGTAATGAGTCTTGAACTCAGGCAGTTTTATTCTAAATTCAGTGTTTTTTCTATTGCATTCCCTTTCAGAAATCATCTTAAGTCACTCGATTCTAATAAACACATAACATGGTAGCCATTATTCTACATCTTCATTTGAACCAGAGAAACTTTCATTCCATCAGCCTCGACAGGTGGGGAAGAATCCTAGGGGAATGCACTTGCCAGGAATATTTAAGCAGCAAAGCAAAAGGTGACAACCCAGACTTTAAGATTTATGTGCTTGCAATAGGCAAGAGCAGAGTGTGAGGAAAGAATATTTGATAAAAAAAAATGATAATTTGTTTTTCAATAAGCAGAACTTCAGTGCAACATCATCTTGCACTATAAACTCTATAAACACTTCATGATCGTTAAATGTTTCCTAAGACTTCTATTCTGAAAGACACTAGGAAGTCGAAGGATTTCATAAACAGGGAAAAGTTCTAAGGAGTTTAACGTTAATGTGTAACTTTACATTTCCTTCTAGGAGATTCCTACTTTTGTTTAGAAGTATCTCTGTAGGAGTCACGTAAATTCTTTTGAAGAATCTGAGAGAGATACCAACAAACTAGTTAGTAAGTTATTTATAGTGTCTAAAAAATTGTGAAGTTTCAAAATAAGGTTTTAGCCGGGCGTGGTGGCGCACGCCTTTAATCCCAGCACTCGGGAGGCTGAGGTAGGCGGAGCATTGTGAGTTCGAGGCCGGCTTGGGCTACAACGCGAGCTCAAGGCCGGTCTGAGCTACATAGTGCGACCCTGCCTCAAAAAAACTAGGGCCGGGAGTTTGGCTCAGTGCCTTAAGTGCCTGCCCTGGCAGGTGCGAGGTTGTGAGTTCGATCCCCGGTGCCACACAAAAAAATAAATAAATAAATAAGATTTTAGCTTTGAGTCTAGAAAAGATGACACAAAGTTACAAGTTTATAGAAATGAGAACTATTTTCATTTTTTTAAAGATTTTTTTTTAATTTTGAAGAGAATAAAACCAAGTGAAATAAAACAGAATAAAGTCAACCAAGATGAAACAATGAACATGGTACTTAACTTCAATAAAAGATAAAAGGAAATCAATAATGACTGCCATAATGCCTCTTGTTATCATCAAAATAACTGCCCATAACTTCAGGCATAATAAAATCGTACAAAATAGTACAGAATAGAACCAGTAAAAACAAAACAATGGAAGCAATACAGTACTTCAAAACGATAGTAAAATAACAGTGGCTTCCATAATGCCTCTTGTTATTTTCAAAGTAGTTACCTATACCATCAGACATAATGCAATCAATCAAAACAAAATAGAATAAACTCAATCAAAACAAAACAATGAAAGCAATACAAGGCTTCAAAATAAGATAATAGGAAATCAGTAATGGCTACCATAATATATTTTATCTTTGAAATAGCTCTCCATGCCATCAAATATAATAAAATTATACAAACCAAAATAGAATAGAACCAAACTAAACAGAACAATGAAAACAATATGGGATTCAAATCATGATAATAACTTAACAATAGCCATTGCCTTTCCTTTTTATACACTTCCTCCCCTTTTACTTTCACAATATGTATTGTGCATTTTGGATCCCACTAACTCCTTCAGTTTTTTTATAGTAGGGAGACAACACAATATTCACCCATGTGACTCTGAATCTTTTCATCCATGAGCATAATCTCAAATTGTATCCATATACTTTTAAGAGCCTCAAAGTTATCTTCTTTATAGCTGAATAGCTTTCCATTGTATAAAAATGCCATGTCTTTCTTGTCCATTCTGCAGCTAATGGGCAAGCTACCCCAACTTCTTTGTGGTTCTCTGTCACATAGAGCATTGTTCTCTCTCCTTTGACTCTTGGTCTATGAATTTCATTTTGAGTTAAATGTGTTTCTTGTATAAAGCATGATGATGGATCCTGTCTCCTGGTCCACTCTGACAGTTTCTTTCTGTTGGTGAATTGAGGCCATCTACATTAATGGTTATGGCCAACATGTACTGGCTCATCTCTGCCATGCTATTTTCCTGCTATTGGCTGCTTACTTTTCCTCTCCATTCAACTGTCTGCCCTGCTCAGTGATAACCCTCAGCTGACATTTCTGGAGCTGTGGTCTTTTTTATCTCTCTCTAGAAAGTCCTTCAGTATTCTTCATAGGATTGGTTTGGTGGTCATGAATTCCTTCAGTTGTTCTTTGTCATGGAAGTATACTGATTGTCCATTAATTTTGAAAGACAATTTTGTAGGGTACATCAATTTGGGTTGGAAGTTGTTTTCTTTCTGAACTTGAAATACTTCATTCCAAGCTCTTCTATACTTGATGGTTTGTGTTGAGAAGTCTGTCGTGATTCTGACGGTTTTTCCTTTATAAGTGATCGTTTCTTTTCACTAACAGCTTTTAATATTCTGTTCTTGTGTTGAATTTCTGGGATCTTGATTATTATATGTCTGGATGTAGATTTATTTTGGTTATGGCTACCTGGATTTCTATATGCCTCACTTACCTGAATCTTACTTTCTTTTCTCATGCTTGGGGGGTTTTCTGATATTATTTCTGTAAACAGACTTTTAATGTCATTTGTGTTGATCCCTGCTTTTTCACTTACACCTATTATTGTTAAATTATGTTTCTTTGGGTTATCTTGCAGCTGTTGAACTGTTGCTTCCTGGTTCCTTGTTATTTTTAAGAGATCTTTCCTTTTGCAATTGCAAGCTGCAAACCTGTCTTCAAGGTTTGAAAGTCTATCTTCAGTTTCTTTCAAGTGGTTTTGCCAGCTTTCAATGAAGTGTTTAATTTCCTGGATATCTCTTTGAATCTGTTTCATGTATTCTAAATCTTTCTTATATTGTTCATTCAAGGTTTCCCTCATTTTCCTATACTCCATTTTTTTAATCTGTGTCTTCTTTAGAGGTGCTTAGCCTTTTATTATGTTTTTCATTTCTTCTTTTACCTGAGATAATATTTCTGTTCTAATCTCTTTTTTTTTTTTTTTTTTTTTTTTTTTTTTTTTTTTTTTTTTTTTTTTTTTTTTTTTTTTTTTTTTTTTTTTTTTTTTTTTTTTTTTTTTTTTTGCGGCACCGGGGATTGAACTCACAACCTCTTGCCTGTCAGACAGGCGCTTAAGTCACTGAGCCAAACTTCCGGCCCTAGTTTTGTGAGGCAGGGTTGCACTGTGTAGCTCAGGCCAGCCTTGTGCTCGCGTTGTAGCCCAAGCCAGCTTCAAACTCACAACACTCCGCCTACCTCAGCCTCCCGAGTGCTGGGATTAAAGGCATGCGCCACCACGCCCAGCTTGTTCTAATCTCTTTTATAGCCTCATGAAGTTGTTTCTTTATTTCAGTTGCCATCACTTCTGAAATTTCAGGTGTGCAACTCCTGATCTCTTCCTTGCTTACATCTCCTGGACTTGCTCTGCTTGGGTTGGAGGCCAGAGACTTCCTCTTGCTTCTTCATCTTGACATATTCCTAGGTTCTTCTGGGCAAGTGTATAGTGGGGTCCCAGGCACTTCCTGCATTGGCTACAATTTCTCTGAAGTGAGACTGTTTGGTTCTTCTAGCCAGTGCTGGCTACAGGTGCACTGGTGCAGGGCTGTCCGCTGCTTTTCCCAGCCTGTGTTGGCTGCCCAAGAGCTGGTGGAGTGTGCACAGGGGTGGGGCTGGTCACTGCCTCCTAGCTGGTTAGCAGAGAAGCTCTTCCATGACGGCTGCCCAAGTGCGTGTTGGGGCAGGGTATGCCACTGTTTCTGGACTGAACTGGTCACTGGCAGGGAGCCCCCACGATGGTTGTTGGAGTGTTTACGAGGTTGGGGCTGGCCGCTGCCTGCAGACATGGGCTGGTCACAGGTGGGAATCCTCCACTATGGCCCCTGGAGTGTGCCTGGGGATAGGATTGGCCGCCATCTCCAGACCAAACTGGGTACCTGCAGGGAACCTCCGCAATTACCACTGGAATGCAGGTGTAGCTGGGGCTCAGACCAACCAATTTCCACCAGTCTGCACCCAGCTGAGAGATGCTGGAGGAAGCCCACAGCAGTTCTTGTTCTGGGCTCATCCAGCCCAACTCCAAAATGGCTCCTGGCCAATCACTCTCTCCCACAGGAGGACTGAGTCCTCTGCTTTCACCACCAGCCAGTGTAGTCTTCTGTTTTCACAGCTCCCTTCCACCACTGCATCTCTTTGTAGAGGCTTCTGGGGTCACCAGCTGCCACAGACACTGTGACAATGCATCCCCAGGTTCCAACAGCTCCTCTCACACAATGGGTCCAGCTCTAGGCAAAGGCACCACCAGCCACTGCCTTCTTCTTTGTTGAAGTTTTTCTTTTTACTCTCTCTGTGGGCTTCAATTCTCACTTTAGATTCTTCATGGTTCCAGGGGATGTACTTCCTTCCTTCTCGTCTTCCCCATGATGCTATATTTCAGCCTCTGGACTATATCTCTCAGAGAGGCTGTTTACTCTGCTGCTTACTGTTCCACCATCTTGCTGGAATCCCCAAAATAAGAACTATTTAGAGGGCAAGATTTGATGAAAAACATTTCACTTTTGAGTTGGGAGATGGAAAATATTCCTGTTCTGTTCCTCATTGTTCCCAAGCATCATTCTTGCTTTTCCAAGCAGACTGTCATTTTTTTAAATCTTAGAGTACAAATTCATGTTCCCTGTCCCTACCACTTGACCTTGTTCTGAAAAAAGGATGCCACTGGGGTTACTGAACTGTGAACAGCTATTTCCACCTCTGAAAATGTCTGAGTACTAATCTTTGGGAATTTTATGTTAACTTCTTTGCACCCTTTCTGACTGTCAGGCCATCAACTGTCACATCTCTGATTCCCAGTATGCCAACCTCTCACAGTCTCAAAAGAAAGGTTAAGCCACATCAGGCTTTGTGATTTTGTGCAGAAGATACAGAAAGATCAGTTGTGAGTCTATCTAATGAAATCTTGCCCTAATTCATTTTAGAGTATTAATTTTAAAACTTGAATAATAACAATATTCTTTGCACTTAATCATTCCCACTTACAATTTCTCCATTTTATTGACAGTAGCAAAACATAAGTCCTTGTGTAAATTTAAGATTTATAACACAATTATTTGTTTCTAATGCATTAATTATAGTTTTGCCATGATGAAGATATGATTAGCTCTGCTTTGCTTGGTACTTTTGAAGTGGAAGGTAACCAAAATAATAATAATAATAATAATAAAAGTAAAAACAAACAGACAACAAAACTCTACAAAGTTGTCTCAAAAAATGGCTTAATTATAAAACTTAGAAAAATTTGGCACTAAGTTGTAATGAAAATATCTCTATTCTTTTCTTGGCCTTGGGTAAAGTACTGGCAAATGTGATCTGATTTAGCTAAAAGTAAGTTTTTGAGAAAAATTTTCTTAAGCCAGAGCATAATTTTGGGCAAGAAGTGTGGTGTGTTTCCTTTTGTTACTTAATTTCCAAAAAGTGCCATGATTATGGCACTTGTAGAATACCTGTTTTCAAATGTTATGCATCAAAATCAAGAATGAGCATGTCTTACCTGGAAGGTTGTTTTTGATAAGAATAAACATGAATTATAAGCTATGAAATGTAATTTAACAAATTGTGTCCATGCACTGATGTCATTGGAATTTAAAACTTTGAAAAATTAGAAAATGTTGAATTTCAGAAGCTAAGAACCCTTAATTTGTTAGCTGATCCTACATTCTTTTTAATAAAAGCAATTTGAACTAATAAATAAAACACAAAAATTTTTAGAGATATTAGATATCACATTGTTTTAGACAACTGTAGACTCATGAACAAAAACAAATGTTTTATGCTTAAAATGGGATGTTTTGATACATATATACATTATATAATGATCAAATCAGAATATTTACCATTTTCATCCCTTCATTTATCATTGCTTTATGGTGAAACAGTCAAAAATATATTTAAAGCAAATATTAATCTTACCTCTTTATCATAACTCATTTTGAATTTTTAATTTTTGTTTAAAAAATCATGCATTCACAGAATAGATCCATTAATAGATTGAGAAGAGGGTTAACCTATTTTGAAAGAATGCTCAGCTAATAATCAAAACTAACTTAAAAGGTACCTAGGTCCTTCTATTTTATTTAAATTAATTTTGCTCCACCAAAAGAATAGAAAGTAGTGCTGTCCTTGCAAGCAGTTCTTGACATTCAGTACTGGGAATGGAAACCCCAAGATGAATATATTGGTAGTAAGTGGAACAGGATTTGCTTTTCAGACCAGCATACTAGGTTCCAACCCACACCAGTGAAAAAGATGAGACATGATGATCAGTCAACCCCAAAACAGTGCACATGTGGGTCTAGCATGCAAAGGGTGGTTGATGTTTTTAGTCACAGCTATACTTATTTGTAACAATTACTCCCATTTTTGAAGTTTTAGGATGTTAATTAATTGTATCCCTGCCTCTGCTGAGTTTTGAAGCAATAAAGAACTATATGTTGTATCAGCAGACATCAGTATTTACTATATTACTAAGGAAGGTAGCTTGCAGAATACAGCACGTATTTGTGGCCATGGTGATCTGTCCACTCGTTTCCTAGTGGATGAAATTACACACTTGGTCAATGAACAAGTCCCTGAACAACTAAATGGGTGGATAGGGAGCAGGCTAAATAAGATGATGGGTGTTCTATTTTTTTGACTGAAGACAGAAATTTGAGAAGAACAAATTGTTGCCCTAAAGTATAATTTCATAAAAAAGCTAAGAATGACAATGACTTATAACCAAAAAACTATTAGTTCTTCACCAGCAATCTTTTCAACTACTTTGATGAAAAAGACATATATGCTAAGAAAAAAAATGTCAAAGAATCTGGTTTTAGTAGGTCAAAAATACAGAACCTGAAGAGAGGATGAATAAAATAATTTGAAAAAAATTCTTGCAGAGAGGTGTGGGAAATTTAAAAAACATTTTTATGTGAACTTCAGGGAGTCTAATTTAGTCCTGAGGTGCTCAAATAACTACAAATTTAATTTAATCTAGAATTAATATGTTTACTCTTCTTTCTAATTAGACCATAGATAAATCATCCAGAGTGACTCTTAGAAGTGATTGAATATTGAGTATAATTGATTCAGGGGAAGAAAGGGAATAAAAGTGGAGGAGAAGGAAAGAAAAGAGGAAATATCTTAATATATTAATGTTTGGGGTAAAAATATATTGACTAAAACAAGTATTGACTAAAACAAATATTCCATACATGTGAATCTGGACTGTGCTAAAAATTTTTCTTTACAAGGCTTCTTAAGCATAAACTGACCCTTTGTGCAAAGAATCAGTTTTGTTCTAGTTATGCTCATTAATAAGACCTTCCTTTCTCTAGGCCTACAAACTCTGTAAACCACAAGAATATAAAGCCCTGCCCACATGTTTGTGATTTTATTGAAAACATGGGGTTAAAAGTACCTCATAAATACATAGTAGTGCCTCAAGAAATCATCTGACCAGAAGTCACTTGTTGCATATGTGTTAATATCTGGTTGAGTGGGTTCATTCAAGTTCATTGCCCATTTGGACTCTTGAAAGTTTATTTTCCTTATGGTCTTTGCCAAATCATTATCTGGCCATATTCTCATGCCTGTGCATTGCAAAATGTCTCTCTTCTATACAGTGACCAAAACAGTCACCCCAGACTGATACATGTTGCATTAGTCAACATTCCTGTCACTGAGACACAAAACCTGATACCCACTCAGTGGAGAGGTTTAATTTTGATTGTAATTTCAGGGGATTCAGACTATCCAACGCAGAAACATTGCGGCTAATGGATGTTATAAAGCAGAGATGCTTAGCTCATACTGGCTGGGAAACAGCAAGGGAACAGTGCCAGACGGGAAGAGGCCAGGGACCAGATAATCTCCAGTGTCACACTTCTATAACCCATTCAGACACCCTCAGCAATGTGCTTTACTAATACTTTGGTGGCTCCCAAGTCAATCATGTTGACACAGTTAATCAGAATTGTCACACATGTTCATGGGCAGTAAATTGTAAGCAATGGAAAAATTAAATACAATGTGATCTCTTTATTGTTTTAACCATGTCCTATACTATTCCTCCCATTCCCTTTCTGGAAAATAATATAGCTGACTAAGTTTTACATAGCTTTTATCTTTTGAGTTAGAGATTTAGAGTGGTATAGTATATATAACATGTCATGTATTAGTCACAAATATTAAGAACTAAATACTAATATTTGATGGTGATTGTATCTGGGCATTCATTAGAAATCTAATAAATTTCTTATCTCATTTAATAAACAGAGTCAAGACCCAGAAATAATTATCGAGTTATAAAGCCAGCCAAGATAACTAGGAAGGTTTACATGAGAGTAAATGTTATTTAGACAGATTTACATGCCTTGAATTGCAATGAGAGCTTCCATCTCAACTGTTGGAAATACCATGGTGCCTGAAACTGTCACCAATCTGAGCTGCTACAAATTTCCCTCCCTGCAATAGCCAGATTATTTTTAGTAGAGAGAACTTGAGCAGATGAAGATAATCATATAGTTCTCCTAAATTAAATCTGTTAGAGCTCATAAAAGTGAATCACTGTATCTGTAAGTCTTTATTTGTCTTCATTGTTTAAATTCAGTGAAATAGGACAAAAAAAATCACTATCATTTAAATCCTGTTATCACAGTGATTTGCCTACAGTAAAACTGTCAACACTTAGCAATATAATTGAAGACATCTCCTGGGTTAAATGTAGTTTGACAACTAGAAATTGTGAAGAAACAAATACATTATTTGACACTTGATGAATTTAGCTATTTGTACCCTACATTGAAGGACTCCTTGTCAATAGTGATGCTGATTGACAGTAAAAACTCAGTAGAGGTGCCCAATGTAGCAGTTGTCATTCCACTTACAATAGTGCAGATACTTTTAAATTGTTGGAGTTTTTTTATTTGATCATTCTCTTGGAGGAGAAAGTAGGGTATCAATTTAGATTATCAAATGCCTGTTTTGTCTTATATGAAACATGTTTCAGTAGTGGAACTACATCACATGCTAAATCATGGTTTTCAGGTAGAAATATCCCACTTTTTAGGAAAATTCTCCAAAGCCAGGAATATTCTGTTTAAACAGTTGTTAACTTAGCAGTATCAGATACTCAGTGCAAGCATAGATACTGCTCAGGATAGTGATGATACCAGCAACAGCTGCCCCCTTATATTGCGTTATCTGCTTGAAAGTGCTTAAATAAAGTAAGGTAAATGTCTGTCTTCTCGCCTTTCTACTTTTAGGCAGTCATTCAGCAACTAATACTTGTATGGTCTGTTATCACCTGAGAGTTTTCACATTAATTAGCTCATTCATTATCTTATTCGATCCTGTACTGTTACTGTTTACATTTTACAAGTGAGATAGTAAAATTGTTAAACTGATTAGCCTAGTCACTGGTGAAATTAGTCTATAACTTAGAGCTTCTAAATCTTTGTCAACTGTGATGATTATATCTTGTACTATGGTAATTCTGTGGTATTCTCTAATATGTAATAACTATGTTTGAAGTATTGTTTTATCTCATTTAATCATAGGTCCAATGAATTAGGTACACTTTTAGTTCTCACATTACACACAATTAAACTGAAGTTCAGAACTTTTCAATCATTATGTGGTAATTAAATTTCAAACCCAGTCAATCAGATTCAAAATTACAAAGAAATTGTTATCAATTTGGGACCTTCATTCCTTTAAAATCAGTACCTTGACTTCTAATGCCTCTAAGTATCTATAACTCCAGAAAAGGAATTGTGTTTTCAACAAGTAGCAGTGTAGATTAAGATGTTTAAGAAATTGCACAGAAGTACTTGACTTTATGGATTAAATCTGAGTAATTATTTTATGAGGGACATGTATTCCTGGACTCAGTATCAGGTTGTGTCTTAGTTCCTTTTCTTGTTGCTGAGACAAACACTGCACAGCATCCTTAAACTAAAGGAGGGAAAGTTTATTTTAGCTCACAGTTTGTAGAGGTTTCAGTCCATAGTCAGTTGGTTCTAAGGCAGGGTGGCATGGCAGGTGGGCATCACAAAGGAGAAAGAACACATTGCAGTGCAGTCTGGAGACAGTAAGTAGCAAGCAGTGAAGTACCAGCAGCAGTGGCAGCAGCAACAAGCCTGCATTTCCCTTTTATTCCCACTGAGTCACAAATGTTTTGGGTGGTGTCACCCACACCCAAGGTAGTAGGCCTTCAGTTATCCACACACAGGACTATGCTAAACCAATCAGTGAACTAATTGCTGGCTCTGAAAAACCCCACCTATGAGTGCATGAGATTTGGGGAGATATCTAGATACAAACTGTAACAGGTTGGTAGCATTTGGTGCTGTTGTCCCTGCTTAGAATTCTTCTTTGCTTCTAAATTTTCCTTTCCTGTCTGTTTTCTATTCATTGCTTTAATCTTAGTTTAAGAAAACATACCATCCCCAGAAATCTAGGTAACTGGTCTCTCCTATTTCCCCTAAAACAATCTATGTGTTAATTATATTTAATCACATTTATTCTCTTTTCTGTGAAAATATTATTCCATGTTTTACATCTAGAGTCTAGCAAAAATGTCTGCCATATATTAGGTTCCAGTTATTATTTGTTTAAGTAGTTAATTAACTGATAACTTAAAATCCCATCAAATGTATCCAGTGAAGAAAATGGATGATAAAATATGGTAGCAGTTTCAAATATTGATGAAAATATGAAAAAGTATGAAGAATGTACTTTATAAACTAGAACAATTAATTAATAAGAAACACTAATAAGTTTTCATAAATGGGTGCAGAACCATCTGCTGATGTCTACATACAAATGAAAACATAAGCTGGGTCTTAAAGACTATTGGAGTGCCAGCAGAATTAGTACTATTTTGTTGTTTTGATTGCTATAAACCATATTCACTGGGACACATTACTGTCCCATAATATTTTAAATATTTTAAAATTTTTAATAGAGAATGTGTTATTCTGGTGTATAGAGTAAACTTAAAAGGAAATTGCATGTTGTACTGCCAGAAAATAGGGAAAATGTGATGAGTAGGTATGAGAAGCCCAAATTAGACAGTACTAAACAACTTTCTAATGATAGAGATTATCAAAAATAAGAAAGTGTGGATATAGAATATTATTTAATTAAGTGCCATCGTGCAACTTGACAAACTGTATTTGGGAATGATTTTCTTCAAGCATTGACTTCTTCCAGTAAATCTGAACTCTGAAACTATTCAACTATTAGAATGCAGAATCAGACTTTAAGAAACTGTGAGTTTCTACTTCTCTCATAAGGCAGTCACCTTTGGAAAACATTCACCACATTGCAAGGAGCCCTTGGAAAGCCTCTTTCAGAAAAACCAAGGGTTCTAGTCCACTGACTTCAGCAAGTGTTTGACATTAACTTTTCAGCCATGAAACAAGTCACTCTTCAGCCCTCACTGAGCCATCCACATGGATCAGTGTCAAATTTACCCTTCTGAGATGTTACAGTTTATGTCTAGATGTCCCCCCAAAGCCTCATGTGGTTATAGGAGTGACTATGCAGAGATGCCTGGATCCAGCATGAGTGATTCTGGGATTAAGGGTGTCTGCTTACTAAATTACTACACTGATTGGTTCGTCATAGTTCTGGGTGTGGATAATGGGAAGGCCCACCCTGGGTGTCAGTGTTAATCTGCTCTAAGAACATGTAGCCTGAATAGAATATAAGGGACAGAAAGAGGGCTGCTGCCATCACTTGCTGCTTGCTGCTTTTGCTGCTTTCTGCCTGTTATGAAAAAGTTCTGTGATGCCCCTCTGTCATGCTACCCTGTCTTGGACCCAATCAAGTGTGGATTGAATCTTCGGCGAACTGTGAGCCAAAATAAACCTTTCCTCCTTTAACTTTGGTTGTCAGGTATTTTGTCTCAGCAGTGACAAAAGTAACTAAGACAAAAGACCTACCCAGTCTCGCAGTCAAACTTCTATTAAAACTTGGCTATATTTTCCAACAAAAACAAGGAGTTCATATATTCCATGTGATAAAATAAAGGATGGTCCTTGTTTTGATGATTAACAAATCAGTGAATAAGATAGATACCCTTTTATGAAAATATAATAATCACAATATAGTAATAATCAAAATAATGCTCAGTGTCCTAAGTATGATAGCTATGAGAATAGGTCCAAAATTGTTTTTGGGAAACAGTTCTGCAGTCACCCTAACACATGAACATATCACGAAATGACCTGGAAACTCTTGATCACAGAATCAGCATAATTTTCTTGGAAATTAAAGTTTTTATGAGGCACATAAAAGTGCTTTTTAAACAGCCTAATTCTATACTAATGCAAGATGATGTTATTCCCTTACTGTTGTTATGATTGTTATTCGTTTTGAGGATGAATGGAATTTGCCAAATCACATTTTACTCTTTGGCTTCCTTGTATAGAACATAAAAGTATTTTCACATGAGGGGTTTATTATTACTGATATACTATCAGAATCAGGAACTAGGAAATTCAGACCTTTTCTTAATTATTATTTGCCTCTTAATAATTTTTGTTTTGAGCAATTTGTAGAATAACTGATAACTAAAGACAAATAAACTCTTTATGTAGTTTGTACTGTTCTATTTTTCCATAGAATTTACTGAAAGTCCTAATGCATTTAATGTGCAGGCATAAATGTCTATAAAATGTTTCTGCTCTTAGAAATCACAGGCAATAAATTTAAATTAGAAACACAGCAAGTTAAAAATCTAAAACATAACAAGTTTTGGGGTTTTTTAGCTTTTTAATTTTTAAATTTTTTGGTTTTGAGGACCAAACCCATGGCCTCTTGCTTGCTAGATAAGGGTTCTACCACTGAGCTAAATTCTGTTATAGGTTTTTGGCTTTGAATTTTTGAGATAGCTATAGATTCAGGCTGACCTTGAATTTACTATATTGACCGTGCTGGCCTTGAACTCAAGAATATCCTCCTGTTTCAGCCTGCTGATGGCTGGTACTGCAAGTATACAGTGCCATGCCCAGCTTTTGTTTTGTTTTTATAAAATATGTTGATATTTTTAAATTTAACTTTTAAGAATAAGAAGAAATTTAGTTTCTGATTCCATCCAGTATTTATGTCTTAATATTTCTTAAGGTATAAAATTACATTCTCTGTTTGAAATTTTAAATGTAGGACTCCAGGGAAGTGTTCAAATATTCATTGACTTAAACCAGAATGTTTATATTGAAAAAAAATAGCCTGAGTACTTAGCAACTAAAGTGAAATATAGAATTATTACTTAAACTTACTTTTTGCTGAAGTTCTTTGACCTCATTGGAAAATGATTACATATATATTGACCCTCAATGACCTCCCACATTCTAATGTCTGTGCTTTTGTGAAATTCCTTACTCTTGAATGTGGCAGGATCTGTGAACTCCATTTTAAAAAATGATATAGTAAAGGTGGATGTCTATCACTTTCTGGATTATGTTATCTAAATCTTCTCTTGCTCACATGAAAGAAGACTGCATGGTAGGAAATGGGAGTAGATACCCTTCTTGGCAACCTGATGAAGTCAGCTCTTTCCAAGCTGAAGGTACTCATGTGGTAAGGAACCACAAGAAGCCTCCAACCAACAGGTAGCAACAAGATGAGGTCTTCAGAATTATAACTATGTGGAAATTAATTCTGCCAAGATTATGTTTTGTTTACCCATTCGTGTTCTGAGTTTGTCCCTTCAGTTTAGGGACATTATGAATAAAATTATCAAGAACATTTGTGTTTAATTTTCTGTATGGACATATTTCAATTTATAGTGGTGAATAGGAATGGAATGGTTTATATTAGCTCTGTGTTTACCTTTTTTATTTTTTTTAAATGCCTACTAGTTATTTGAAACTACTGTTCTACTTTACATTTGCACTAGCAGTGTATGAGTTACAGTTGCTTACATATTGGCAGTATTTGTTACAGGCATTTTAAAAAATTAACTTTTTGAATGGATATGCTTAGATGATTATAATAGCAGATTTTGTAATTACTCCATGAAATCTATAAGAAAAAGATTCTTCATTTTAACTTTATTCCCAGGGTTTAAGAGCTGTTCAATAAATATTTGGTGAGTGGAGGATTTTAGTTCAAATGATTCTTTATTATTTTCCCTGATTACTATTTAATGATTGCATTTGCTGTAATTACAGCGATGTGCTTAGCTTTTTCCAACACACAATATCTTATAAATGGAGGAAGGTACGCTGAACAATATTTCCTATTTGACAGATGGAGATTTCTGCTTTAGCAGTGTCATATGCAGCATGCTCTAGAAAGTGCTATAATCCTTAGGAGCAGTTGGATAATAGGGAAATTGCAGAAAAGAAAGAATGAAAAACATCCAGTGGGCTAAGTCAGTCTCCTTGAAAATGGCCTGTGATTGCTCACCCATGGACTAAACTAAAAATAACCCTACCCAGGAAGTTATATTTTAATAAATAAGAAATGACACATCAGCAGCCAAATTTTAGTCATTATGTGCCAGTTTCTGTGTATTTATTTAAGTATGTTGTTTCATTTAATCTTCATGACCACCATGTGAAGGAGGTATTTAACTTCTCGTTTTTTCTAGTGAGGAAACCTAAGTGGAATGTGTAAATGACACTAACTAAAGAGCATGTCATTAGTAGAAATGAGCTGAAGCAGGTTTATGTACTTCAAAGCTTCTTCTTTTGATCATCCTATTGCAGATAGAGATAAAAAGATAAAGAGAGGACTCAGGTCTCTGAGTATATGTCTTATAAAGACAATTTTGCCATTATTTTATTTCGTTCCAAGTATGAACTTCAAAATTATTTTAGTCCTTTAAGTTACAGTCCCTCAAGTTAGTCCCTTTAGTCCCTTAAAGAAAGCCTATGCATAGCTTTAAGTCTTTAAGGAATTATTTAAGAAAAGTTTTAAAAAGGCACTGGGTAGGATTTGACTCCCAGACCTTAGTTTGCTCACTTCTGCTGTAGTTGTTATGCTAGTCAACTTTCTGTTGCTATAGCAAATACATGAGATAAATCAACTTTTAAAGCAAAAAGATTTATTTTAGCTTATAGTTTTGGATATTTCAGTTCATGACCAATTGGTCATACATTCCTTTGGGCCTGTGGTGGCACACCATGACAGGAGTACCATGGTCAGGAATGGGAAAACATTTAAAAGGGGGAGATGGTGGTTTCCCACAATACTCCTCATGAGCATTGCTTTAATGATCTGAAGATATCTCACTAAGCCCCACCTCTTAAAATTTCCACTGGTTCTAAATTGTATTAAGCTGAAGACTAAGCACTTTTACACTTGGGTGTCTGGGGGACATTTATTATCTACACTACAGAAATTGCTGAAGTAATTTATGTAGTTTTTTGGTTGTAACCATTACTAGACAAAAAGGATGAAGTTTGCAAAAAGCAGTCAGATGTCTGACTTTTTCCTTTTAGGTATCGTTTATCAGTTTTCTAGATTGGAGAGATTAAATAGCTTTTGATTCTTTTATTGACAGGTTATAATCCATAACTCCTCTAGCCACATTTCTTTTTCAGGCCTTTTAATCTTTAAATCTAAAGATCTGTCTTATTCCTCTACAAAGGCTATTAATTATAAATGTTTTAGCCATATAGCTGTTGAAACACAGGAGGCAATGATCAGTGATTTAAAATTTTGTATTTTCTAAAATTAGAAGTTAAATCTGCATTATAATGGCATGTATTCACTGAGATCTTTGTTTCTACTTTCAGGATAGGCAGAACATTCATGCTAAGTGTGTGAGTAGTATGGACAATGTAACATATTTTACTATGTTAAATGTACATATCCAACATAATTCTATTTCATTTTATTATTTGTATCATTGTAATATAGTTTGGGATCAACATGAAATTTATGAATTAGTTTTCTATAATTTTCTGTACAACATAAAGATTTATTAGTTCACATACTAACTTATCATAGATAATGTATAGGAATTGTTGCATAATGTTTTTGATTGCTGTTTAAACACAAAAATTAGGATATCTACCTTATTATAGATAATTTGTAGAAATTGTTACTTAAAAGTTTTAATTACTATTTGGACTCCAAAAACTAAAATTTGAGAATGAATCATCTGTGATGTTCACAGAAAAGCTTATATACTTCTAGACTTTCTAGACTTTGAGGCAAGAAATCTTACTGTGAACACTAAACTGAACCTAACTCCTTCCTTTGATCATTAGTATTCTTTTTCAACCCTTACCACGTGGGGCTTTTCTTTCTCCATTGTATGTGCCATGTTTCCAAAGTAACTTCTGTGTTGCTAAGGAGAGCCACTACTATACCATTTGCTTCAGGGCTAACTGCAGTGAAATGCATTTTCTTTAAACTCTGAGACTTTTCTGTGCTTCTGGACTCCTGGTGCTCCTTGTGAATCACCACTAGCCACAACTTAAGAGCTACAGCTCAGCACAGTTGTCTGCCATGTTCTGTTAGCAGAGATGGCTATGACACCTGGACAGAAGGAACATTAGAAGTTGCTCGTGATGGAGTTGTTATTGGTTTTTGGAGTGAAGAGACGAAAATCACAAAATCCTAAAATAGACTTTGACTATTTTCTAAAGAATTTGGCAACCCTGAAACATTGAGACTAAATCAAGATACATTAAATTAGACGGTAAAGCCAAGGGTCACAATAGTAACCACAACTGTTATTATGATCTGTGTAATGTTGCTAGAGATGGTCTTCGGATTGGCCTCTAATGTTTTTCTTTTTTTTTTCTTTTAAAAAGCAAAACAGAATGAAGGGTAGAAACAATACAGAGTTTTAAAACAGTAAGAAATCAGTACTAGTTAATATATTGCATATTGTTATCTTAGAAGTAGTTGTTCAAGTTACAAAATCTAGGCATAAAAATGATCAAACAATCGAACAATGACAACGCAGACTATTCTTTTTGATAAACTAACAGAATTAGCAGTATAGTTATCTATCTTGCACACTTATACATACATGGAATTATATGTGTATACCTACATACATGTAATCTTTTCCTTTCTTCTATTTCTTCTTTCCCCTATGCTAGTTGTTCTTTAATTTGAGCACTTTCTTTCTCTTTCATTATTACACTATCTATTGTACATTTTGGATCTTATTACTCTTTCAGTTTTTTATTATTGTTATTTATTTTTCACACTAAGGAGGCAATGCCATATTTACATATGTGAGTCTGATTTATTTCTCTTATTATAGTCTCAAGTTGCCTCCCTTTGCCTATAAAAGTCTCAAGATCATCCTTTTACAGCTGAGTAATATTCCATTGTATAAAAATACCACATTTTTTTCATCCATTCTGCAGTTGATGGGCATTTTGGTCATTACCAAGATTTAGCTATTATAAATTGTGCTGCTACAAACATAGGTGCACATATATTGCTATGACATGACATTTTCAGTTGTTCTGGGAAAATACCCAAAAGGGGAGTAACTGGATTGAATGAGACTTCCAATCCTAGTTTTTTGAGGAATCTCCATACTGATTTCCACAGTGGCTATACAAGTCTACACTCCCACCAACAGTGGAGAAGTATTCCTTTTTCCTTACAGCCCTGCCAACATATGTTATCAGTTGATTTCTTGATGGCAGCCATTCTTTCTGGAGTGAGATGGAATCTCAATGTTGTTTTAATTTGCATTTCTTGAATGACCAGTGATGTTGAGCATTTCTTCATGTACTTATTTGTCATTTGTATTTCTTCACCTTAGAAGTGCATGCTCATCTCAGATGCCCATTTTTGGATTGGGTCTTTGAATCTGGGGGACCTAATGTTTTTCAATTCTTTCTATGTTCTGGATATAAGTCCTTTTTCTGAGAGACAGTTGGCTAAAATTCTTTCCCATTCTGCAGATTTTCTTTTCACTTTATTGGTGGTTTCTTTTGAAGTGCAAAACTTTTTATTAAGATGAGATCCCAGTTGTTGATTCTTTGAAGTACTTCCTGTGCAGTTTGCATTTTGTTCATGAGCTCTTTACCTATCCCTATGTCTTCAACATTTCTACCTACCTTGTCTTCCAGTAGACTTAGTGCTTCTATTTTAATATCTAAATCTTTGTTCCTTTTTGACTTTAGTTTAATGCATGGTGACAGACATGGGCCTAGTTTCAGTCTTTCACATGTGGAAAGCCAATTTTTCCAGCACCATTTATTAAAGAGGCTATCTTTCTTCCAGTGAGCATGTTTAGCCCCTTTGTCAAATATAAGGTGGCTGAGTGTCTTTGTAGTTGTATTTGCATCTTCTAATCTATTCCATTGATCCTCAGGTGTATTTTTTTTTGCCAGTACCATACTGATTTTATCACTGTAGCTTTATAGTATAATTTCAAGTTAGGGTTTGAACTGCCTCTTGCCTTGCTTTTGTTGCCCAGAATTGCCTTTGCTCTTCTCGGTCTCTTCTGTTTCCAAAGGAATTTTAGGAATGTTTTCTCTAGACCTGCAAGAGTAACATGCATTTGGTTCTACAACCATCATTAAAACTGTTTCACTAGTGTGACAGGCTGAAAATGACTATGGTAGGAAGAACAAAGAAAATAGAACTTTTTATCCTTTGTGAATGGTGCTGTCTTAATGAGCCCTGACCCTCCTCTGAGGCTGATAGAACATTCCCTTGCTGACTGAATCTGTGACATTGTGTCATTGTGTCATGGGCTTCCAAGACTGATGCACACCTCCAGACTTGGAGAGTTACCAGAAAAATTAACAGGACTGGGTGTGTAGTCATTCACATGGCAGAGATACAGTACAGCAATATCTTCATAGGTATGTAAAGATATGGCCAGAGGAAGCCAAGAGATCTCACAGGAGGCACTTATTCCTCCCACAACAAGCAGCAACCACAAATAAGAAGTGTCTTCTAGGGACACTCAGTAGGGAATCAGAGCCCAGGGTTTTAGTCGGGGGTACTTGTATATGCATCTCTGCTCAATGCTTATTGAAACTGCAGATTCTCAGTGAAGAAGGTATTAGACACAAATCATGTAGTTTGTCCAAATATCTTTAGCTCTGCAAACCACTCACATTAGTAAGAAAGTGAAGGGAGCCTTTAAAGTTGGACGTTGATCACTTGTGTGGGGCTAAAGCAAGACCAGTTCTGAAAACACAGAGAGCCCAAAACAAGCCATGTAAAGAAGCGGTTCCTGCTCCAAGAAGACAAGGAACCCAGGCCAGTCAGGCAAACAAGTTCCTAGGCAGCAGGGTTGAAATCGATGTTTTTCTTCGGAGTATATGGAGTGTATAAATAAATGTGCTACAGTGGTCGAGCAGTTCCTTATCTCTCATCAGGAGAGTAAGGGCTGTACCTGACCCCAGCTTTTGTCTCTTCTTTATCTTTTCATCCTCTCACCATCCTCCCTGCCCCAACCCCCACCCCAGAACATCTAGAGCTGCAGCTGATCACTACAAGGAAGTGATGGGGATACTTCTGAAATCCAACTTACCAAATACCAGTCAGGGGCCAACCTTGAAAGGAGACGTTTCTAACAATAGCAGTTTAGGCTTGCTGTACCAGTGACTTTTGGGATAATGATCTGTGAATTCAGATTCAGGCTCTCTTTGAGGTCTGGGTTAAACTGTTTCTGTGGAATGGTTTAGTTTCTTTCAAGTGAAACTCAGTCTTCCATATTTTCTCTGTTTTTGCGTGCTTTTCTCTAGTATATACGTGCATGCATGTGTGTGCAGTATATGTGTATGTGGGTATATGTAAGTACACATTTATATGTTTCTTGTATGTGTGCTGGTGAAGGAGGTAAGGTTCATGCATGCAGATCTAAAGAAATAGACGTGGCTCTTTGAAAGCCTTCCCCAGAATTTTCACTAGCTTCTGGTGCTAGGTGGCTAGGCTCTTCTAGGCTGATTCCTGAAGCAGGGATGGTCCTTGTGCTGACCCTTGACGTCCAAGTTAGCTCTTGCATCGTGAACCATTGGCACTGTCTAAATGTCTCATAGTTATAAGGTCACAGTCACTGTTCCTCTTTCCGCCTCATGCTAGTCACTGCCCTCAAACCATGCCTGCGGAATACTCTACCCATCTTCTTTCCTCTGTCCTTCTATCATAGCTACAAAGGCACCTGCCCTTTGCTGCAGCCTATTGCACATTTCCAAAAAAGCATGGAAATTTCAACCACTGATGTCTTCCATTGTCATTGATACTATAGGTTTACACATTGCCAATTTTGTTGCAGAATTGAGAATTCAATCAAGAACCTTTATTCTGAGGTTTGTATTTTTTGTTTTGTTTTGTTTTTTCATCTTGAGATACGGTTTCACTAAATCGCTAAGTTGTTCAGGATAGGCTTAATTTTAAGATCCTCACACTTCAGCCTCCCAGAGTGTGGTGATTACAAGCATGTGCACAACTATGTCTGGCTAACACTGTTGGTTTTTAAGCATAAGTCTAATGATTCATTAGGACAAACGAGAGATTTCTTTGTCACCAGGTGAGCAGTAACAAGGTAACCAGGGTTGTCTATACATACTCCACACTGTCCCATGGAGGGTTCTGAGTGAAATAACCATATGTATTTTCATTTAAGAGTCACCAACTACAATTGTAATAAGTTTTAAAAAACCATTTAATTAAATGTTTTTTAACACTTATCAGTACTGAAACTACCACCATAAAAGATGCAAATTGCATTTATTTTGTAATTTTTTACTTCATAAACACTTAAACCCTGTAGTTGTGCTTCTACTTTAACTGATTTTTCTATTACTTTCACCAAATAAAGTATATTATTAGTTAGTAAGAACTATAAATTATAATTGCTGCATAGTATTTGATTTAGTTGTGCATGATTTTTTTTGCTGATCCAGGGTGTTTCCAGTTCCTCACCACTGTGTTCAAAACATCTGTAAACAAAATACCTAAGGCTCTTAGTAGTTTTAGCCAGTGTTATAGCTTATGTCTAGATGTCCCCCAAAGCTTCATACTGTCACAGGTCGAGCTTTTTCAGAGGTGGCTACATCAAAAGTGTGTGATGCTGGACTAAGGGTGCATGATTACTAAATCAGTCCACTCATCTTTTTGGCACCCACCCTAAACCCATCAGCCTAGATAGACTATAAAAGAGGCAGAAAGAAGCTGATAAAGTTGCTTGGATTGCTGCTTTCTGCTCTCACTTGCCTGCTCGCTGTGGACCACTTCTCCTCTGTGATGCCCCTCTGCCATACCATCCTGACTTGGAGCCAGCCAACGGTCGGATGAAACCTCTACAAACTATGAGCCTAATAAAACTTTCCTCATTTTACTTTGGATGTCAGGTATTTTGTCTCAGTAATGAGAAAAGTAACTGTAAGACAGTCAGTGTAGATTTCTTGAGATTTAGAAAAAACATTACAAACAAGTTAAATCTTGTAACCCAAATAACTACTTATAACTAGTGTTAATTTCTTACTATTTTTTTGAAATTCTGTATCATTTCTATCTTTTTTTGTTTTGTTTTTAAAATAAAAAAATAAAGTAATTTTTTAAAAGAATACTTATATGTATTGTTGGCTTGCTTTCCAAAAGTAATGCATTAATTGACATTAATATTATACTTTAAGTATTCGTTTTTGATTCAAATAAAAACTCTTGCTCTTTACATTTTTATTTCTGTGATTACCAAGAGAGGCTGTGGATCACATTCTGTGTGCCAGGCCCCTCCCTAAGTGTTAAGATGCTGTGCTGAAGAGAACAGATCAAGTCTGCCTTTGCAGAGGTACATTCAGTGGGACTACAGAATACCACTGCTTTGTCACTTTGCCACTTATCCAGTAGTGATAAGTGCTGGGAACAAAGGCAAGATGGAAGACCTGATGGATAGGTTTGCCTGAGCTCAGAGATGGCCTTTTTGCTACAGTAACATATAAACAGAGCTCTGGAGGAAACATAGGAATGGATAATGAATATGTTTGAATTCAAATGCCAAATAAAGTGTCATGTATTTATGATGACAGTTTTGACTTAGCAGGTCCCCCAGGGACATCTACAAAGAATCTTTGGGTTCTATGGACTACGTCCCAAAATCACTGGGTCGCACATTTATTTAATTATTCTCTAATCATATAAATAGAAAAACTTTAGAATATTTTTAAGAGGTACATTTGTATTGTATTTGTGTACCAAGAACATATTGTTGATTTTTCTCCAAAGGGTCCATCTTGCTGGGAAGATGTCTTGTTTCCAAACCGGATGAGTGGTGAATGCCAGTCTCCAAGCTGCCCTGGGACCAGAGCAGTGAGTTCCTTGTTAAAGTAATTCATTTTAAAACAAGATAATGAAGACATCTTGAGTATTTACTAAGACATTTGAGCAGAGACATATCTTGAGTGTTTACTGAAATATTAGTGCAGAGACAAAAATGAGACCTGATTTTTGTCTAATTTTTGAAGAAAAAATTAGTTGGATTTTTGAAGAAAAATCCGACTAATAATATTCACTGGAGGTTAAATAATCTCCAAATATGTTAATACTATTTACCAAAAGTTCTTCTGTATCATTTCCTTCTAAGTCACTTTTCTAATGACTTCGCTACTTTTGGTACTGTGTAAAAATCCAGCCTCTTTTCATCCTTCCACTTTCACAAAACAATATAGATTTCTATGACATCAAAAGATATGTGGATTTCCCCTGCCAGCAAGCATTCAATTCTGGAGCAATGGATACCAGCTGGGTGCCCTCCAATTGTGTTCTGAATCTACCTGGAGACAGCAGAAGATCCTACAGATGGAGTGCTCAGTCCCCCAAACTGTCCACTCTTTTCATATGCCAACTGCTGGGCTCAGATTGTGTTACCTCTGATCAGCAAGCTATAAGTTGAAGTTTTTCCCACAACCTTCCCACCTCAGATTCCAGTAACTTGCTACAGCATTTCACCAGATTCAGGAAACCATTATTTGCTATTCCCTAGTTTATTATAAAGAATATTAAAAAGATATGATGATGAAATGTATTAATGCCTAGGGCAAATTACTGGAGACTAAATGTGGAACTTCCATACTATAAGTATGTAACTTTCCAGCTATCCAGAAACTCTCCTCTCTGAACCTTGTCCCTTTGGATTTTTGTGGAGGTTTCATTTCATAGGTGTGATTAATTATATCATTGGCCACTGGTCATCAATTTAAGCTTCAGCCTCTCTCCCTTCCTTGAAGTTGGGGGTGGGGTTAAAAATTCCAGTCTTCTAATTCTACTTTGTCTTTCTGGTGACCAGCCATTCCTTAAGCTACCTAGATGCTACCAGCTACCACTTGACCTATTAGTATAGAAAGGAAAATTTATCACTTTGAAGATTCCAAAGATTTTAGGAGCTATATGCCAGGAAGCAGAAACATACATCAAATATATATTTCATAGTTTCCTAGGTGACTGTGTTGAAATGTACCAATTTAGACTCCTTAAAAAGTGATATTCATGGAAAATAAGGAAGAGCATAAGAAAAGAAAAAGCCAATTAAGAGTCTAGAAAAAGAAAAACGACAAGTATATAACATTAATCTTTTCCTGATGCTATGATATTTTATGTTTATATTTCATATCATTCAAAAACTTTTTTTTTTGCTTTATCTCTTGCTATGGGCACACTGTTCTCTTTGAAAGCATATGCAGTATGTTTCACGGAGAGCAGATGTTTCCTGGAAGAGATCCTAAGTGCTCAAGTTATTCTTAAAATTATTTTATTATTATGGTCATGCTTATCATTTTATATCATTATTCTTTTTACTTCAAAAATCTTTGGACCATCATACTCTGACTGTATATATTTCCTGAACTGTAAATACTGTTATGGTGCCAACACACATGTCAGTGTTAGTTCACAAACTGTCACAACCAGCTGGCAGTTCATATCTTTTCTAAGGAACAAAGTCTGTCAATAGCAACAGGTACAGTGTTTGAGCTCAAATCATTAGAGGAGTCTTCTCTTGCCAATCTGTGGGATAATTGCAAGGATACCAACATAGCAGCAAGTAGCAGTCAAACAAAGCATTCTTCATCAAATTCAGATTTGAGACCATGAACAAATTCTTATTAATGCACATCCTGAAGGAAAAGTCCTGAATAAAAATAATGACTTGTATGTCACTCACAGATACCAAAGCATAATACACTCAAGCAAGTTTCAATCAGATATAAAATTCAAGTGTGTATAGAGAGCAGAATTCTTAAGTATAATTTCATATGTATGTGTTATGCAAATGTATGTATACATTAAAATGTACAGAAAACATAGATACAATTACATATAATTAAACATATATATATATGCTTATGTATATCCATGCATACATATAACCATTTATCCAGCTATCCTTTGGTATATATGACATCATCATTGCTTTAACTTTATCCTCAGGGTAATGTGAGATCCTTTGAAAAATCTACTTTAATAGTTGAGTGTCTGACTGCCTTTCATGTTCCGTGATAATTGGCAGGGTGTATTCTTAGCAGAATAACCAACTCTACATCTGTAAGGATTTATATCAGAATCATCCAGAAGAGGGAAACGTTTTTGTGTGGGTATGGAAAATTGATGTATACTTAGCTTAGTTATCAATTTTGTATAAATTTAGTTGTGTTGTAACTTTGTTTCAAACATGGTAACTTGATAGCCACAAAACCTTCCACTATGCACAATAGGAAAATACTGGATTAAATCATAAAAGCAAATTTTAAAGAACAACTGTATTGCAACCTGGTAAGGAAATGTTTGCCAAAATTAGAGGGAAAATTGAATTCACAAAGGAAACTGTGTAAGCTCAACCAATTGCTACCTTGAGGCAACTACTGATTACTGTGGATAGAAGCTGCATATAAGACAGACAGGGCACAAGCATGTGTGCACACACACACGCACACACAACGTGCACACACACAGGCACATACACATTACATTAGTCTTTAGGACTTAACAAATTTGGACTCAAAATATGTGCCCCACTGGGGAGAGAAATGGTAGGAATTCTTGCTTATCTTGTTCTAACTCTAGGTAAAGGAGAAAATGTTGACTCTGAAAATTTATAAGCACAAAATAAACCTTAATTAGGGGCAATATTCATTCTTCCTATGTGGCATATGAAGTCCTACATATAGAAAACTATTTGTGAAGTCATGATTTGGCTGTACTGGATACTGGGCTGAAACCACCCTGGATCTTCCCAGATGATGTGAGCTGAGTTCTCAAATGATAATGTTTCATGGAATATGAATTAACAATCAAAAGAAATTATGCATCATGTATAGAAATAAGTCACCATGAATGAGCTTAAATCTGGAAAGAACACAGATATTGAAATTATCAGGAAAAGTGTATAAGTATGTATTCTTATAAAAATAAAGGTATACATATAAAATTGTTTAAAAAAGACTATCAGAAATAAACCTAGATCACACATATATATGCATATAAGATATTTTAGAATTCAAAATTATAATAACCATCATGAAATTTACTAAATAGGTTAAACAACAAATAAGACCGAAGTGAAAAGAGAAGTTAGGATTTAGATACAAAATTTGATCTGAAAAAATTAACAAATTGAATCCCTCCCAAAAAACAGTTTAAAATGTAAAGAAGTTAAAAAAATATGTAAGATAGTTGTTCCAAATATTAGATTTCCATAATACAAATAATAGAAGGAATGGAAGGACATTGTATTTAAAGAGATATTAAAGTAAAAATTCCCATAATTTTTGAGATTGGAGAATCCCAGTAAGTTCCAAATAGCATAAATAAAATGAAGGATACATCTAAACAAATTACACTGGATTACAGATTGTCAAAGTCAAGTAGAAAGTTTGAATAGGAACTGAAATGAAAAAACCTCATTAGCTAAATATGAATGACAGTACCACTGGTAGTTATTTGATTATCCTCAACATTGGGAGACAGAGGACATTGGGAGAACAGTAGCTTCAAAATGTTTAAAGAAAATAAATGTGAAGTTAAAATTCTATGTCAGATAAAATTTTTAAGACTATAAGGCAAAAACTGAGCGTGGCAATACACATCCTTAATTCCAGTACTCTGGGAAGCTGAGGCAAGAGGATCATAAATTCATTCCCAGTCTGACATTCTCAGTAACTTAATAAGACACTGTTTTAAAATAAAAATACCATACTTTTAATTAAAATACATTAGACACACATGTTCGAATATCACATGATTTCTCTGATGTGAGAAACTGAAAGTGTAAATAAGGACCAAAATGTACAATAAGTATTGGGAAATAAGGATGAAAATGTTCAAATGGGAAGGGGAGCTAGTAAAGGAGAGGAGGAAAGGAGGAAGAAAGGGAAAAGAAAAAAAAATGCGGGGTTGAAAAAATGGAAACAAAGCTTTTGTAAATAAGGAAATAGAGTGGAGCTAAAGGGAAGGTAAAGGAATCTGAAAAAAAAGAACTGAGATAAATCATGTACAGGTAAACTCCCTGTGATGAACGTGATTATTGCATATATCTAAAATGTACCAATAAAATTAATTAATTAATTAAAAATTGAAAATAAATGAATAAAATGGGTTTTTGATTATTGCATATATCTAAAATGTACCAATAAAATTAATTAATTAAAAATTGAAAATAAATTAATAAAATGGGTTTTTGATTATTGCATATATCTAAAATGTACCAATAAAATTAATTAATTAATTAAAAATTGAAAATAAATGAATAAAATGAGCAAAAGCTCTGGGCTCAATCCCAGCAGTATAAATAGAAGAGAAAAGAATAAAAGACACAATTCATAATTTAAGAAGCTCTTTTTGGCAGTGAAAAACTCAAGGAATTTATACTTTACTTAACTTTTTTAGAAATTACACATTTTAGAAAAAAAAAAAAGTATGACCCTAGGAGAAAAGCATAAAATTTCAGAAAGAATGGCTGAAAAATATAGATAAATTTAGATAAAGTATAACAGTAAATATGATAATGTTTAATTTATTGGAATATTTATTAAATATAAAATACAGTAACTAGATATTATTGTATGTGGGCATGGAGCATATGGGTAAAGCATTCTAGACATTGACTAAAATTAAACTTGTTTTTAATATGTAAATGTTCCTAGCAGTTTTACTTGTAATAGACAAAACTAGAAACTATATATCCAGCAATAGGGTAAAGTATAAATAATCTGCCAAGAGGCACGCCTCAACAGGAAAAAGGAATAAACTATGACTATACTTCACATCACAGACAGATCTCAGAATGTAAATGTTTAGTGAGAGAAGCCAAACAGGCAAAGTGGACACTGCATGACTTCTATCATATGAAATTCTAGAGAATACAA
This sequence comes from Dasyprocta punctata, assembly GCA_004363535.1. NCBI lineage: Eukaryota > Metazoa > Chordata > Mammalia > Rodentia > Dasyproctidae > Dasyprocta > Dasyprocta punctata. Next base: position 30,475 of record RJWM01005880.1, on the reverse strand, counting down.
ACAAACCTAAGTGGTAGAAATTTGATGGGTAGGTCCCTGGAGTGGTGTGGAGGGCAGTGGGAGGAATGAAGAAATGGAGGACTGAGGACAGAGGAAGAAGGGACTGAAGAGCTCAATGAATCTTGTGGGATGATAATTATTCACTATGTTGGTAACAAAGCTTTGACTCTGGGCTCTCTTGTCTTGCCTGTATTCAAGGGACTTTTCTTGGCTCAGACCTTGGTGGTGTCAAATTAAGAGGTAATTTTGAACAACCTTTCCCCTTGTTGCTGTACTTTAAGGCTTTTTTTCTCCGATGTGAGATTCCTCACACTCCTGACAGAAAATTTTTCTCTTTTATGAATTTTCTGGTAGTCAATAAGGGCTGCTTCTCCTTGAAGGCATTTTTGAACCCTCTGACTGTTTCATTCAAAGTTGGGCCTTTAGTGCTTTGGCTACATTCAAATCGTAGCTGAGAAGTACCCCAGCTCCTCACCCAGCTCCAGCTGAGTGACCTCAAGGCTAGGGTTGGAGGCCTCGACTCTCAGCAAGGACACAGGAGCAAAATTCGCCAGTGATGGCAGAATACATCCTTCGGTCTTAACAAAGAGCCCCCTTTTCTGCCAGGAGAGGTATCCAATCTGTCCATGGAGGCCCTGGTTCCTCTCCACCTCCTTTATCCAAACCTAGGGATGAGAAGGCTTTTAGGAGATACCCTCCAAAATAAAAGATCCAATTACAAAAATAAGCAACAAAAATAAATAGACACTTAGAAGAAGAAGAAGTTCACGTATGCAATAAGTAAACAAACAAATAAAAACAACATTGAGTTTTCATCTTACACAAGAAAAACTTCCATCAAGGACTAGAAAACAACAAATACTTGGGAGGTTGTGACAAAAGGGGAGCATTGTTGGTGAGAATGTAAACTAGTATAACCACCATGGAAATCAGTATAGAGATTCTTAAAAAAACTTAAAAGTAGTAATTCTATTTCACAGAGCTATTCCTTACTTTCCTGAAAAAATTGAAGTCATCATATTAGAGTGATTCACCCATACCCATGTGTATAGCAACATAACTCACAATAGCTGAATTATGGAAGTGGACTATGTGCCCATCAACAGATGAATGAATAAAGCAAATGCAGTATATACTATATACACAGTGGAGTATTATTGCCATAAAGGATAAATTTGAGCAATTTGGAGGAAGACAGATGAATTTTGAGATCATAATGCTAAGTGAAACAAATCAGACGCAGAAGATTGACTATTGCATGTTTTCTCTTATATGAGAAACCCATAATGCAAATAACTTAAAGACCAAAATAAGAAACTGAAATAGTAGAAAGCAGGGGGGTAGACTGTAGAGATTGGGAAGGGGATCTGGCAAATGGGGGAGAGTAGAGAGTGGGAGGAGAATGGGAAGTAAAAATGATGAAGATATGGTGTGTGTATGTTCCTGTTCCCCAATATGAATGTAATTATTATGTGTCACACAGATACACTAATAATGAAAAATAAATAAATAGTCCACCTAACTATGCAAGGAATTGAAATAAAGTGCAGCATATCACATTAGTACAGGGAACACAGAATGAATGAATAAAGCAAAGAGAGAAAGAGACAGAAAGAGAGACAGAGACAGAGAGAAATGCAAAATTGTGACAAATAAGTAGCCCACTAAACTGGCAGAAATAAAAGCACATATATCAATAATGAAGTAAAAGGTAAATTCACTCTGAGTTTTAGAAGACCAAGATTCTTAGGATGGATTAAAAGGAGAAAATATAGCTTTGTGCAGGTTACAAAGGACATACCTAAAGCATATAAGAACAAAAGTAAAAGAGTGTAAAATGCTATTTCTGGCAAGTTGTAACTAAAGAATGCTGTTGAATCCATTTTAACTGCATATAAAGTAGATTTTAAGGGACAAAGCATTACTAGAGGGAAGCTCCCTAGATTTTGATAAAAGGTTTAATAACCCAAGAAGATAGAGTACTTTAAAAATTATCTGACCATAATAATATGGGCTCAGAATATATTAAAGAAGCATTGTCAGAATTACCAAATTATATAGACAAACTGCCACCAGGATGGGGGTGTGGCATAGCTGAGGAGCTGAGAGCGTCTCCTGTGAAGACTCAGGAAAGACACTGCAGACTCGCACAGCCATGACCAATGAGCTCAGGACGGTGCCCCCAGCATCTTTTCTGCAATGTGAAACATTTCAACAACTGATCATGTTTTAGATATCAAGGAACTAAAATATCACTAATAACATATGGAACATGGTAATTCGTGTTTCCTGAGTCAATGAAAATGGACATATGGGACCAAACAACAATTAAAATATATACCCCCCTATCAAATATTTTGGGATGCAGCTGAATTTGTATTTAAGTGAATAACTTAGGATCATAAAAATTTACTTTATTAAAAAAAAGCACAGAGAAAATGATTTTGAAATATTTTAGAAAAAAATTGGGACACCCGAGTATTTTTCTCCTACCTACATGTGGTGAACATTAAAGAAATGCTTGTTAAATGTGGGAATTAGCAGTGTGCCTGCTTTTAAGTATCTATGCCACTGGCTAGCAGAAGTTAAGTATTCAGTGTGAGACATTTATTTCCTTTACTTGTCTTAAAACCATTTTTCTGGAGTGCATTTTCACAAAGCAGTTAAATGTAAATCATGACTCTTGCACTTTCTGAAGTCCTTGTGTGGTGTTTGTTTCTTAAGAAGGTGAGACCATAAGCTTTTAAAGTATTTTATCAAACATAACTCTACAGGGTATTACTAAATTTTGGCAATATTTTAGATACTATATATTATTGTCTCAAAAACTTTAATTTCTATCTATGTACTTAAAATTCAAAACACTAAATTGCTTAATCTATTCTTAATTAATATTTATGTACTTAAGGATACTCAAATTAGATCACTTTAAATAAGCAGTAAAATTTAACCTTGGATTTTAAGAGTACAAATGTAAACTTGACCTCAACTACACATTAAACAAAGATATTTGAACCTAATTCAACCTTACACTAATTGCTGTATTTTAGGAAGGAGTACAGCATCAGTTTAAAGGCACCTTACCATTTTTTTGTTTTTGTTTTTGTCTTCAGGCTGGCCTTGAACTCACTTTGTAGCCCAAGCTAGCCTCAGTCTCACAGCCATCCCCCTGCCTCAACCACCTGAGTGCTGAAATTACAGGCATGTGCCACCACAATGGGCTTGCACCTTACCTTTTAATAAAAAGAATTCTAGTTGGCGCAAAGAGTATATATTTGAGATCAAAAAGAAAACAAAATCAATTATGATTTTCTTCATTAGTGAAATTAATTAATCTTTGAATATAGCATAAGACTACATTTTCTATGTAAACCTTCATGTTATATTTTGCCTATAGTACCTTAAACAAATAAAATAGTATCTGTTTAGGGAGGGCATGTGTTTATTTTACTTATACAACATAGGCTAAGCCAAAACCAGAAGTCCTGGGGTGCAAGCATTATTTCTGAGTTCCAAACCATAGCCCCTAAAAGTGAAAAAGCCTATTATCAAACCCTCTCCTACAAACACCTCGGCTTCAGTGGCACTTTTGTGGTAATGAGGTGCTTTTCCACCAACTAACATTGCCTTTCCCCACATCTGAGACTTGGACAGCAGGATTTTTAGGATATAGGAAGACTTCTCAAAAAGAAAAAGGAAATTTAAAATATCTCTTCAATAATAACTGACCACGGTCGGTCATTTTAAAAATTCTTGTTGAGGAGCGTTGGTTTCAGTGCTTAACGACCTATAATATAACTGCACCATATTTTATATTTTTACAAAGGAAAGATTATCTGAAATTCTAGATAAAATCATATATTTTCTGTTTTATATTACTTGATTTTGATATAAGTTCTTTTATATCAAATATTTTTCTTACCAGGAACAGTCGAGTAGGACCTCTTACAATAGCTCTAAGCTTTATATCAAATGAAATTAGATACTTAAAACCCTCCCCTGAGCTACAATGAGTAATTATTAACTCAGTATAGTAAATGGAGAATTTTCATCTTTTTAAAACTGTGATTTATTTCTTGCTTCTTTCCCTTTTGGTCTCAGTATATGTCAACTGGAACGTTAGTCATACTCTGTACCTTTGATTTCATCTTCTTGGGACGTGCTGACTTAGACAAAACAAACAGTAAATAACAGTCCTCCAATACTGAACAATTTGATTGATAAGTCATTTGGATACTTTATATCCAAAAAGTTTCTTGTTAATGTTTTAGTTGTATCAAATTACCATCCTCAGAGGGATCTGTGTTTCCTTGGGTTGTTTCCATTGCTTTTTCAGGGATTCATTAGTCTCTCACAAAATGAGCTTCAGGACATCTCTGTATAGTTTCCTGTACTATATGGTCTTGATTTTCCTGATATCTCATTATAATGAAAGGTCAATTTTGTTTTGTTTTTAAGGAGAGATGTTAAATTGATCAAGAATCCCTGAGATGGTCACAAGTGATAATTTCTACTTGTGCAATATAGGATCTGTCGGCTCCCTACTTTGTTTCCCAAGCTCATCAGCATAAATAGCAACCAACATTGGCACAAACATATTTAAACAACCCCACTGATCTCAGAGGGCAGCTGGGTGGACGGTATTGAGGGTGCAGGCTGAAAGCAGAGGTAAAGTAGGAATGCACACATTCGTTTCCCTTTTGTTGGGAGCTGTAGTTTGAGATAAATATTTGCCCTGTCCTTGCACTGTTCTTCCCACTCATATTTTCTTAATTCTAAATAAAATTGCATTGTGAAAGCTTTGAAGTCAAACCCTAATTTTGATTGAATGAGGTCTAAGTGTGACAAACTGTTCTCTATTGTCTGACATGCAATTTGGGTGACAAAGTAGAAAGCTCTTGCAGCATTTTTAATAAATGAACAAGTATTTAGACCTAAGAATAGCTTATTTCTAAACCAAGTTTTAGTGCTAGATAGTAAAATGTTTCATGTTCTTTTTTGGATTGTTGAGGTTAAAATTAGAAGATAGCTATTTCATTATGACCTTTTGCATCATTTATAACCGTTTGCAAATTTGAGTAAAAATCAAATTTTGTTAAAATATGAAAATACATAGTCTAGTATGAAAAGCTGTCAATTTTTAAAGATGCTGTAGAAATGACCTATGAATATTTGTGAAGATCTAAAGTCTAGACTCAAGTGAATTCTGTCTTCCTTTCCCTGTTATGTAACTCTCTCCCTATTTGAGACTTTTGACACCTTGTTGGACAGTTAATTCAATGGCCGTCTTCTCCGTGGAGTTGTTTAAGATTCTTGGTATGAAAAAAATTAATCTGTAGGGAAAAGAGAACAGGAACAAATTTGATGCATGTCTAGCTGAGTATGTGTACATAATAGGTAACTGGTATTTACACTGTCTACATAAATATAAACTTGGCTTAGTTTATGATACTGTCTTTCAAGAAATATACTGTTTTCAAAATCTTTTATAAATACTGAAATTAATTGTTTTCTCATTTCAGAAAATGACTGGTCCATGTAGATCATAAATTACTATTTATGCTTGAGATTTGTGATTCTTTGTTCTGTAGTTTACATCTTATTTTGTATACAGTAGACAGATTATGCCTGTTATGACAGCAATGTTTAAATATGAGAATTTAAAAACTATTTATTAATTTTTGAGACTGCAAGAGTTTTACTTCTAAATTTTTAACTTCCCATAAAGTAATTCTAAAACTAGATGTGTCAATAAGAATGATGCAGTTATAGTTCCATTATGGCTTAGACAAGAGTTCCAGACAATAAAGAAAGGGCAAATGAATTTATAAAGAATAATCAGAAAAGGTTATACTTCTTGACTAGTATGTTTTAGATCAGGAAAGATTATACATTGCTCTACTAGAAAAGATAGTAATAGGTATTTAAAAGATAATTTCAAAACAGGTTTATAAATTAAATTCTCAGATCTGGAGCAAACAAAGATTAAATATCAATATAAACATCACTGAATGTTTCAATTGGGATAGCAGATGAGACCAAATGGAAATATCAAGGATTAAGATCTGGAGGTCACTCTGAGATAGCCTCATTGCAGATACACAAGAGACTAATGGAGTGAAAAGAATAGAAGGAAGATTTGAGAGTAATGGGGCAAGAGAATGAGGCCTGCCTCTCCGCAGGGAAATAGCCCTCTTGATCCCTCAAGCGGGTGATGAATGCCTCCAGGAGACCTGCACTTCATCATGCCTTGATGGCGGTCATTAAGGAGCCATCATCTCTCTCACTCAGGCCAAGCTAGATCTCAAAAAGTTATCAGGGGCCATGACAAAATTTAGTTTTTAAGATATATATTATAAAAACTAAAAATTAAAAAGGAACTTGAAACTACTTAGTGTCATTTTCCCAGATTTGAAATTCACAATGTAAAGGATAAGCAAATGGAGGAACAAATCCACACTGAGACTACATGTGCTATTAATCACATTGTGGTGAAACTCATACCTACACTAATGTTTCTTGGAAAACAAACATACTTTGAAATCTTCCCATCATCTAAACTAATTAAGTTGATGAGTATTATTGCCTTCAATCTTCAGAGTTTAGGAAATTTAATTTAGTGAGGATGTTATATGAGTATTTTTAGGTGAAAATATTTGATGCTTAAAGATTGGAAAAGCAGAATATAGTTTGGAAAACTTTCATTTTTTCCACTGATTGAACTATAGTTGATTCTAAGCAGGTATGGTGGCACATGACTATAATCCAAGAACTTGGGATGCTGAGGCAGGAGGGTCACTGGCCAGCTGTCCCAAATAAAAAACCCTATCCCAAATAAATTAAAAAAAAAAGAAGAAGAAGAAAAGGAAAAAGAAAAAAGAAGTATCATTGATTCTCTTAAAACAGTGAGGTATTGTGTTATTTACTATACTCAAAACACAATGATCTTCAAGAATCAGGAATGTAGACACAAAGAAAAGACTTTACAGAAATCATTGCCATTCAATTCAGAGGAGCTATTATAAAATCCACTGAGCATGTCTTCTGTACGATCACTAAGGATAGAAAAAAACTATTATTTCATTTACTGTTCATATAGTTGGGGAAATTTCAGTGTGGATTCAGACATATAGCCAAAAAGAAGGTTTTACTATGGCCTAAATATTTGTAAGGATGGATATATGGGATATATAAGGACTTTACTGTGTAAATAAAGAGGAGGAAATAAGCAAATGAGTGCCCTAGAAGTGCCATGAGAGAAGAACAAAAATTGCTTTGGGGGCTTCTGTGAAGAGATACTTGCTGAGCAGGGGTGATTAAAGAAGGCTTCCTGAAGGATGCTGACCTGGGGAGAGGCAGTGGATTTTGCATAAATGGTAATGTTGACAAGATTGGGAGCATTCTGTGATGCAGAGGAAATGATGTTGTCAAAGACATAGAAAATTCAGTTTCATTCATTCCATGAATACCAGTTGGCTACTTGCTATTGCTGGATGGCTTAGCTGGATGTTTACCCAGTGTACAAAACCAACATTCCATGCTTTGATGGAGCTGCACCCACTTTTGATAACCTGAGACTTGCTAAGAAGGAAGAAGAAAAAGAAAAGTACAAGGTGTTCAGAGAACGTGAAGCAGGGCATTGCTAGAACATACTCTCAACTAGAGAAAAAGGGTTAGAGAAGGCCCAGCCAGCATGACCAGCAGGGGGCAGCTCTGCAGAGAGTCCTGGGATTAGTGGTGACTGCGAAACAAACGGGATGCATGTGTCTGTCCTCTTTGTGGGTTTGATCTTAATTTGTTTGTGGGCTTTTCTCTAGGATTATTGTAATCATAGAACTAATTTCCCCATGTTTAAACTTGAATATTTAGAAGGCTGATCTAGCGTTTGAGATGACTGATTTCATGTGAAATGAGGAATAATAGAAAAAATTTTGAAGGGAACAAAAAGTAAGATTATTTTTATACAGTTTTTTCCCCTACCCTCCTGTATTTCTGGCAACATATGAATAAAGGTAAAGAGAAGTGGCATTTTGCCTTCCCTAAAACCAGAAACATAGCAAACAAATGAGGTTTTAGTTCAGAACTGATTAAAAATGTCGCACTTTTCTTGTATCTATTGGGTCATTAAGAGCAGCCATATGGTTGTTTGCTGCCTTAACTGTTCACGTTTCTCCAGTATGTTCCTCAGTGGGAGTCTGTTTAGTGGTTGATTGAAATTCCCTGTTTATTGGCAACTCTGTTATCTGGTATGGCCAGAAGTGGCTGATCTAGCAGAAAGGATTTTCTTTCTTTCATCTTCTTGCTACTTCCTTGTCAGCCTTCCGGGAAAACTTAGGACATTTTCCTCTTGCCACCAACTTTTTAAAATATTTGCGGGAAAAGAAAATGGGTTAGTAGTTGAAGAAAACTTTGAAATGATCATGGAATTCATTGTTTCTTTGGGATAACTGACTTGCTTAGCAGTTGGATAAGTTGGGTTGAGTGTGGAAGCATACCAGTATTACCTTTTTACTCCGTGTTAATTAACTTGTATTCATATTCTGTTGTGCATTTGTGGAACAAAACTTGTGCATCGGTAGGTTCTCCATTTTGTCCTTATTCAATGTGTCCACAGAACTGCAGGTTGAGGCCCAATCAAGCTGTAGTTTGGAGAGGAATCTCACATCCTCATTGTGGAGCAGACAGTACGGTCCATCACTTTTACTGTCTGTTACACTCACACAATCATTCAGCAGGCATTCAGAGGCTAAGACAATCCCTCGGCCAAACCGTAGAGAGGCCTAACTAACAAGAGGTGATGAAGCTGTCCTGCTCAAACTAAGCAGGCACAGATTGAAACTGATGTCCCCGGGGTTCTTACTGAAATCAGGCAGGCAGACAGACAGACGCTGCCCTCCTACCTTTTGGGCCTGATGTGAGACACTCAAATGGAGAGCCAAGAATCCTCCTCCAGACCTCCACGGGGACTCAAGAAACCTCGAGCGCACACCTTCCCACCAGAACCTGGAGACGTCCTTGCTCCATCTGTGAGGCCCATCACCAGCGACCAAAGAAGTCAGCACAGTTAGTCTTCCTCGCCAACACACCAGATGCAGCAGCAAACAGAAACACCGAAACATCACCTAGAATATGGAAGCAGATTTATTTAATGTTAATGAACACTAACCACAAATAATGTCAGGCCCCAAAGGCTCAGGGAGGGAAGTTTTTATGGGGTTGCAAAACAGAAGTACAGAGGCAGAGTATTTGGCGGCTATTGATTGGTTCTTACAGTGTGCTTCATAGTGATCAGCTGTTTCTGAGAAGCAGAAGCAACAGGAACTGTAACAGGAACTGAAGTAAACTGGATGTTACCTAGGCAACTAACCGAAATTGAAGTATACTGGCTTGCAGGAACATATTCTGCTACATTACAAGTCACAATTGATAATATACTAAGCTTATTATTAAAGCATTGTTTAAAGCATGATTCTTTGGAAATCATGGAAGGAAATCATCTTGAGAAGTGAATCCTACTGAATTTGTTGCATTTTTATTCCAGCTACAGTAACACAAATACTTCCTAAGGAGCATGCTGCAGAGATTACAGTCGATACCCCCCAAAACAGAACGAAACAAAAGTAAACAACATTCATAGAAAAATGATTTCAGAATGGTGAGAACCAATCTGTTTAGAAAGACTGCAGGGGAGGGAAGAGCATAGCAGGAAAGGTACAGGGAATATTAAGATTAGCTCAATAAATACTCATTGCTCTCAATCAAATGTTGTTTTGTGTCTAAAGATAAATCAGCAAGAAAGGCCACCAGCTGATAAGAATCATACTGAACCTGACCAAAAATGTTTACAAGTTCAGAATTAAACTTCAACAACTCAATTCTTGAAGAGACTAAGAGCTAACCAACACACAGAATGCATTTATGAACCATTATCCTAATATATTAATAGATGCTTTGGGGACATCTGCACTTCCTCAATGTTCATTTCTGCCTTCTCAGATGTAGTTCTTTTCTTCCTGCCACCTGCTCCTTTCTTTTCTTATTCTTGTTTTCCTCCTCATCATTACTTTTGTTGAATAAGCTGGCTTTAACCCAAAGTAATTAGGTATTTATCTTTGTATGTTTTTTAATGTGTCTGAAAGTTCTTTAATATTCCTCTTATCAAAACTGTGTTCTTAGTGGCCTATCCTTGGAGTTGGACCAGTGATAGTGGTTTGTTGCTAATGACTAGAAAACAGTAGAAATGAGGCTGTGTTATCTCCGAGCTAGATGACAAAAGACACAGTGATGTTCATCTGGATTCCTCTCTTATGGGTTGTGTACACTACTAACAGCCTTTGACCAACATATAAGATGCCCCAGATTCCCTAGGCCACATAGAGAGATGACTATCGACCAATGTTATATCTCTCAGCCTCTTGAGTCCTTCAATTGACAACTGCCAGTTGTGCAAATAGGCAAGTTTTGTTGAACAATTCTGTCTCCCAACTTTTGAGCCACCTCAGCTGTTGCCAAGTGGGGTAGAGATAAATAATGTTCTGCAAGCCATGTTACAATACAAAGCACTGCACACACTCTGATATACATTGGTGTCCTATCTATCTGTCTATCCATCTATCTAGCTAGCTAGCTATTTACATGTCACAGTTTGACAAAAGAAGGTGCAAATTAGAAATCAGGCAATAATTGGGTGTCTAAGGCATCACAGTAGAATTGTATAGGCCTAGAGTTTATTTAAACTGAACTAGAACTACTTAAAATATACCTTTACCTTGGATTATGTCAGACCAATAATACCACTTTCAAGTGACTTCCCCATTTATCAGGTACCATATGCACCACTTGATTATGCCTAAGAATTAAAATGCAAAATTATACCTTTCTGATGTAGTCCTAGCTGGGCCTGATGACACACCCTTGTAGTTCCAGCACTCTGAGAGGCTGAGACAGGAGGATACAAATGACTTACTAAGACTCTGTCTTAATTTTTTAAATAATAATAAAAGGCCTAGGAATGTAGTACAATGTGAGGGACCTGGCTTCAATCCTCAGTATTGGGAAAAAAAAAAAAAGATGCAACCCTACTGTGTCCAAATGAGGTTACATCCTATCCTGCTTGGTTGTATACATATTTCTCAAAGCACCATCAATTGTAAACCTACAAATGATTTTATCTGATAATTTTAGTCACACTTTTATAAGAGTTTAGTATGTAGAAGAATATGAAACAGTTTGGCAGTGAAGGCAGAAAAAGTTGAATTGGAATCTTGCTTTGGTACTTTCAAGCTGTATACCAGGACAAAGTCTTTGCAGCCATCTGTTTATTTATGAGGTGCCAATATCTTTTACATGTGGTTATTATAAAGTTTACGTGTGATAAAGGGTGTAAAGTTCTTTTCTTAGAGTGTCACTGTAAAGGTTAAATAAATCATAATTACATTACCATACTTGGTACTATAATATATTGATTTTTATTAGGCTCATTTCAGAAGGTAGCCTTTCTCCAACTTTTTTCATAAGAAGTAGAGATGACCTTTTATAATTCGTCTGCAGTGGATCGCCATTTCTACAAATTACACAACCTATTCAAATTGACAATATTGCCTGGATAACAACTTAGTAACAAACTGTAGCATACGTAGCACCATAAATAATTATGTACTCAATTTTAATTTCATATATATTACTTAATTGTGACATCAACAAAATTCTAAACCAGATGATCTGGAGAACAAAAGCATAATTATAATATAGTATTTAGGAAAAAACATGATTTTTGGTCATTTTTTGAGGTTTGTACTACTAGAATTATTGCCATAATTCCACACATTTTTAAATGTTATGCTAGAAATGCATTTTGAAGATATTATATTTCATTTTCATTGAAATATTTTCATAGTAAATGTTGCGTTTTCTGTTTATGAGAACTTAACATTGCTTGAAAAAAAATAGCATATTTTTGTTTAAAGATAAGGGTAAAACTCTCCTTAATTGAAACACCTACAAATCATCATTGTAACAGATATGTATTCTTCCAGTCTGCTTTCAAGGTATGTGCATATGTTTTGTGTGTGTGTGTAGGTGTGTGTGTCTGCACTTATGAAAAGGCATGTACTCTTTTTAAAACCTGGGATTGTATCTCATATGTTATCTTGTATCTTTTACTTCATATATTATGCTCAGTTTCTATATTAAGGGCAAAAAATTTATATAACGATTTTTAGTAAGAGGAATCCTATTTTATTCTGGGCTAAGAGACCTCTATTAATGAGCGTTTAGGTTGCTGTACTTTTTCCTGTAAAAAGAAACAGAACTTTAGTGATCTTTGTTACATACATCTCTGTAGTCACATCCGGTCACAACTTTAAACTCTGAAATTGGGAGTACAGTTTAGGAGACAAAGAAACTTTACATTTAAAATGTTACACTGCTGACTTCCAAAAGGTCATCTAGTGTCTTTGTACCACTCTAACTCTTCTTTAAAACATGTAAGAATACTATTGCTTATTGTTCTTTACTGCTTAGTACTTTTCTTCCTTTAAACATTGTCAATTATTTAAATAAAATGTGGAATGTCATTTTAAATTGCACCACCTCCTGGAATTTCTAGGAGTACTGATTGCTCTTTATTTTGGTTTTTCTTTCTTTTCTTATAATTGTATGTTATAGATGAGCATTTGTTATCGTGAACTTTTATGTGTGATATGTTGCAAACATTTTTACCAGTAATATAATCTACAAGACTTTTGTGATGTTTTAGAACTATTTAAGTGATAAATTTTTATGTAGTTAAATCTGTTGTTATCTTTGTCAGACTGTGCCTTTTACTTAATTTTTTTTAGAACAATGCCTTTTAAATCCATCATTTTTTGGCAGAATCTTCTCTATACTCAAGAACATTAAATGTCTTTACCAAAAATCTTTTATATTAATTTTAGAATCTTATATCTGGAGTCTATTCTGTTCTATTCATTTACTTGTTTTCTTTTTTTTCTTTGGTACTGAGGATCGAACTCACAACCTCGCGCCTACCAGGCAGGTGCTTACACCACTGAGCTAAATCCTCGGCCCTATTCGTTTACTTTTTTTGCCTCCAAATTTATATTACTTTGATCACTCTAACATATCACAGGTTATAGCATATTTAATATCTGCTACAGTTGTCCAAATTGCTGTCATTTTTTCTTTGTTATTCACACAAATTAATTTTTCCACATGATCTGTAATATTTTATAAATTTTAAAAATGAGTTAGATGAAGTTACTTTTAGTATATATCATCATAGATGACTATAGTTAAAAGAGACTGCAGTTTAAGGATAAATTATATAATAGCAAAGCATATCTCATCTTTTGAGATTCTGGGCTATATTCCAAAAAACTCAGTCTCCCTAAAATTTCCTCTTTAATAAAAATATTATATAAATTATATTTAAGAATATGTTCTATTAGATATTTAATAAAGATAATTATGTTATATTTAATAATATAGTCTATAGTATGTTATATTTAATATTTAATACATATACATATATATGGAGAGAGTCATATTGGTATTCTTGGTTGATCAGTATATTATTTCACACTACTAAATCATAATTTCGTGATTAAAGATTAATATCCCATGCTAGGCTATATTTTTCTTTCCATGGCAAGGTACAGTCTTGGGTAAAAACTAGAAGAGTATTGTTCTCTGAGTGACAAATATATAGTAAGTTTCAATTTCAGTGAAATATATTTGATCGGCTAACTCAAAGTACGTCTTAAATGCTTATCCTGTTTGATTTATAACATTACTTTTAGGGAAATTAAGTGTTAGCAAAATTAGTACTGCAGTGCTCTTTAGTTATTACAAAATTTTATGAGTATAGTATGTTCTTTTGTGTCTCAAGTATTATCTTGGAATTTTCTTTAATAAATGGAACTTTCAAGAAAGGCAGGTAGGCAAAATGGAAATTAGTAATTTATAAGAAATATGCTTATTTCTATTATTTCCTACCTTCTGGGGATCAATTTATTAAAATATTGAGCAAGAAAAAGCTTTAAAAGCATTAGAATGAGAAAGATCCAGGTTTAATTTACCTAGGTTCCAAGCATTACTAGTCAGGTGACCTTGAAAAGTCTTAATTCCTTTACTTTTAGTGTAACACATGCTTTACTCTAAATTTTGCCTGATTTTTTATTAATGTATAATACAGCAACATACAGAGAAAGGCTAATATTGTACAGTATTTAAAAATATACTTGCCACTCAGCTTTAATATTTATGAATTTTAAACATCACAGTATTGTTTCCAAACACTGTTACATAGCATCAATTAATTTAGGACCAGTTACACTAAAGGTAGTTTCCACATAACTTATATAATATTTTGGAGGGCTGCATCAGAGTTCAAAGAATGATCTTTTTTTTTTTACTTTCAGCATATTGGTTTATGCATTCAACAAACATCTGTTGAACATGAGGTCATAGTTGAAGATTCTGGGAGAAAAGATATAAAGAATATATAAAAAATAGAAGGAAAACACATACAACTAACAGTTAAATTATTGAAATACATTATTTTAGTTGATGGCAAGTGATTCTGTTTTCCAAAAGTATGCAAACTAGTGTTCTGATAAATTATTCACAGGAAAGGATTTCTAAGATAAAAATCAATTAAAAATCATCTTTTAACTACAAAAGAACTTACAGAATGATTAATACCTAAACTTTTCATTGACCAATGTACCTAAAATCTTACCTTATAAAATGATTTTTTCTTTTTGGCTCGATGATTTTTAAAACTGTTTTCTATTTCAAAAATCCATGGTTTTTTGTTTTCTATAGAGGAGAAGAAACACATCAGTTAAAAGATAGCTAAAGTACATAGATATAAAATAAAATGTACAATGTAAATTATTGATCATAATTTATATTATTCTACCAATGTTATGTATCCCTTACTTATACATTTGTAGCACATTTTAGGATTTAAAACCTTTAAGTAAATGTATGAAGTACAAACTTCCTTTTACAAGTTTCTGTTCTTCTATGCAAAATTCATAAGATTGAAATTGTCAGTAAACTTCTGACATGGAAAGAGATGTTGTAGATTAAAGAAAATGGGTCAGATTTCAAAGTGTAAACCTGTGTTGTACACCCTGATGTCTCAAGTATGACCCACGGCCAACACTTCTCAAGAACTGTGAACCGTGACGGGACAGATGATTCAAGAAGCAGTGTCTGAAATAAAAGATGCTGAAAGATGGAGCAACACACAGGGGCTCAGAGAAACTTGATGATGTTCTTGTATACTATAAAGTCAGCAATGTGATAAAACATCACAAAGAGGTCTTCAGACATATGGTTTTCTTCATTTTGTCACATTTTCCTCTTTTCAGACTTTGTGTGGAAATCTAGTATTGTTTTACTTAAGGAAGAGTTTCAGGGTGCCATGTAAAAATGGCTTCTCATTCTGCTATGTATCAGACAGAAGAAAGACCCAAGAGACACTGACTCCGCAGTTTTTCAGGCTCTCTGAGGCTTTCTAGGCATACCTCCTCTGAAGAGGGAGCATAGGTGGTGATAATTTGCTGTACTCTATGATCTTGGGATTGTACTTGAAGTTCTCTCAACTTTGGTTTCTTTGCCTGGGAAATGGATGATTGTGCAGTATTTTTGAAAGGAATTAATGAGGAGATTGTGTGTGTGAATGTGTGTAATATATGTTAATAACTAATGAATGTTATTTGATTTCATTCTTCTCTGAGGTGATTGATACACAAACTGCTCTGGACCCCCAGTGTCCCCCAGATTTATTTAAGTTTAAGGATATTTATGTTGATATTTGGTTACGTTTTCTGTTTTCCCTTTTAAAAATTTCTCTTCTACCTTCTTGTTACTGTATAGGAAAAATATTTTTGATCAAAATATGCATGACTGAGTAATCTTATTATATGATCATATTTTGCCTAGTTTCACTTAATATATTATTATTTTTATTATTAGGAATCAAATTTTCAAACCAGTGAGATGACACAGAAGTAGAAATTAAAACTAAACATATCATTTAAGATTTCAGTAATGATGTAGTAATGGGAAATGAATATAGTTTTCAAAAATGCACATTTAGATTAGCACCTAAGTAACTCTGAGCTGCTTATCCTATCAGATACAACTGCTTAAAAACCTTGTAACATTAGTAGCAAGCTGTCATAAGCTAGGTAATGTTTGTGACACAGGTATATTTTTTCCATGGGTAGGAAGGAAGTCAGAGAGTGAAAATAACTGAATTTGGATTAGCCAGTGAAGTAACTAGAGTATCACTCTACATGTCATCAGAAGGATGTGCTTTGAACTACCTCAGTTTGACTTGCCCTGACATGTTATTTATTCACTTTTTTTTCTATTGCCTGACTTCATATTTCCTTTCATGAAGCAATCAACAGGAGAGGTTGCCATCCTTAACCACCTATTGAATATAGTCTTATTTTCTGCATCAATATGTTTGTGAACAAACCTTGACACTAAATGCTGCCCTTCCCTTGAAAAATGAAGATGCATTAGAAGATGAGATGATTGTAGAAGAGAAAGCTCATGTTAGAATCCCTCAAGTAGTACTGATTGTGTGCCTACCATGTCAAAACAGCAGATAGACACTATTGGAATGATTCTGAACATACAGTCCAATTCAGATGCTAAAGAAACACATGTTCCTTAACTGCTGTCATCATTTTATTGATAATATAGGAACTCAGAATGGTGCATGAATAAAGAAACTAAATTCCTTCTCAGCCCTCCTAGGTTAGAGTCACTCTTCTCAGGCAGTGTAGAACAGCTGGGTCTATTCCTTAGCTGTGCTGTCATTTTTAGGTGTCAAATTTCCAGAGTTGTTTTATATGATAGTGCCACTTGTCTAAATTAAATGTATCCTCTCTCACATTTCAGTTTTACCTCAGGCAGAAAGCCTTCTGTAGTTTCTTTATGATTTCCTTTCCTTGTCCACCCATCCTTTCTCTCTTGTTCATTACTTTGGGCTGCCTCCAGTACTTGGGGTTCTGGTGGTGAGTCCGGGAAGAGTAAGCGGCCTTCAGGGCCGCTTGCTCGCTCAAGGCAGGACCTGCATCAGGAGGACTCTATCTGCTGCTCCCAGCATGGATCTCTCCTTTTACCAATACGTGGTCTTTTTCTTCCTCAGAAGTTCGCACATCTGTCTGTGTATATACAAATTCCAGGACCTGTAACTTTCTACTTGGAGTCCTCCTCAAGTAAGGATGTGAAGTGAGGCTTTAGGTCTCTTCTTTACTTCTGTGTCTTTGACTGGGACACAGGCTTGGGATTCTGCCAAACTTCTGGGGCAGCAGAAACAGACACACTAACATTCCTCTGACACCAACATGTGGGAGCATCTGCCATCACACTTCTGAATCACAGCAATTGTATGACTGTGTGAGCTAGCAGTGTTGTCAGTAAATAAAGGAAGGAGAATGTCAGCTAGTTACTATTTTAGAGTGGAATTTTAAAGTGATTGGATATGGGAAAGGATAGATCGGAGTGAAATGAAAATTCATGCCAAAACCTGAAGGCAAGGGCAGAAGAGCTAGTCCTTTATATGGGGGGAGAAGGACTTGGGAGGAGAGCATAGGAAATGCCCTGGATGTCAGAGAATGCCAACCCATAGATAGTAACCTTGCTTGATCTGTGCAGATATGCAGGTGACACAGAAGTAGACAGCCACCTTAATAAGTACCGCAAACTTAGACAACCTCCCCTTCACACCTGTAACTTAGTGGAGGGCACACCAAGTGTGCTGCTGAATTGAGGGCACTGCAGCAAATTCTCTAAGAGAAGGATCTGGGCCATGAACAAGGAGTGTGCCTGCAGGGGCTTTGGCAAATGTGGGATACATCTTGGACCAGGAAGGATGGAGAAAGTCTCATAAAGATATAAGGGTGAAAGAGACTTGACTTGAGGAAAGAAAGGGGTTGTATGCTAAAGTGCAAAGATGTGACATGTTACCATGACAGTAGGAAGACCAGCAAAAGGCAGACCTGGCCAATCATCATTTCTGAGTTTTTACAATAACTAGGACTGTAGTATACACAGAGTACATCAAGTTCTCAGCAGTGATCTCTTCCATGGAGATGTGCAAATAAACAACAGAGTTTCAGTAGTAGAGAAGGTGGAGTCACTTGTCAAGTGGTGGAGGAAAAGAGGCATTACCATTATTGTAGGGACATAAGAAAGATTTCAGACAACTGTCTGGGGAGGTTGCAGGGCTTTAGGAGAAGCATGCAGCAGAAAGGATGCAGGACATTTTGAGAAGTTGCAGCCTTTTCTAGACCCCAAACATAGACTGGCAGCTGACACCATTTATAACATTTCCCAGTGAGACTCAAGAATTGGACAAGAGAGTTAACAAAGTACAAAAGGGGAACATCGTGTGCCAAGAATGGTGGTCATATTCCTGTAATCCCAGCACTCTGGGAGGTTGAGGGAGGAAGATCATAAGTTGAAGCCCAGCCTAGGCAACTGATTGACTTACACAAGACCATGTCTCAAAAATAAATAGAAATTTAGAAGGATTGGAGATGCAATTCAATGTAAAGACCCTGGGATCAGTTCTCAGGGAAAAAAAAAAAGGAAGAAAACAGAAAAAGGGGAAGGAGAAAGAAGAAAAGAATAGAGGGAACATTTTGGAGGGGGTGGACATCAGGCAAAGAGATGAGGTAATCTTGGTTAGGTCTTGGATGCTGGCCCTGTGGTTGAGGAAAATGACTTTGCCAATGTATAATAAGGCCTATATCTGCCTAGATTTCATTTCTATTGAATTTCTCATCCTCTTTTGCATTCAAAATATATTTGAACTTGATGGTCACAGCTTCAAGCCTAGTGTAAGTACTCACCTGGATCCTTAGTCACAAACACTGAGACTAGTATTTGCAACTTTTGTACATTCCTGAGATGATACGATTAATGCATTTTCTATTATAGTAGGTACTAGCAAGGGCAACAACAATAAAAGAAATGATATCCAAAATCACTCAAGACATTAAAAAAATACAAAGCAAAGGGCTAGTGGGCATTTAGTGGGAACAAATTGGGCAAAATCAAGGTTGATAATAAACACAAATCACAACAGAGTGTAGCCAGTCCTCAGAAGTATCTTTATTGAGCACAGTAAAAACTGCTGGCGCAGAATAACAAAAGCATGGGCACAGAATGAAGAGTCACAGAGAGGGATAGAGACTGTATAAATAGGACATGGTAAACACCAAGAGTTCATTGGGTTTCTTCTCACTTAGTATCATGCAGGAAATACCAGCCATTTCCCTTATTTTCTCTGCTTCCCTCATCTTACCAGCAAGTTGACATAAAACACAACCTTGAAGAAAAGGAATTGTTTGACATTACTTACTGCCGCTTATTTTCTGCAGATTTTAACCCAGTTTTCCACAAAAGCATCTATAAGACAGAATCACCTTGCAATTTTTTTTTTTTTAAATAGGAATGTCAGACCCAGTGAGTCAATTACTGTGCATCACTAGTTGGGGTGGAAGGATGTGGGTTTGTTTTTAGTGAGCTCTCTATACTTCATGCAGAACTGACAGCTACAATTTGGGGCCTGCCCACAGGTTTTCGTTGTTTTTGGATACAAATGAAGTCACTTTAATGGTTGGTGCCAATGTTACCACAGTGTAACTGCACCAGCTGAATTTCGGGTACATTATATCCTGTTGCCGTAAAAAATCATTTTAAACTTCACCATTATAATTATTTTGAGGGTTCTCCAAAGAACTGATATATTGTGCTTTTAAGCAAGCTTCTTTTCTTTGGTCTCCACATTGTCTCTGATGTTCGCTAGCTGCTGACTCCCTGAAGACAGTTCTGGAGCCACCTCCTGGCCTTGCTAGTAGAGGGCCATATGAAATGCCAGTGCCCACTTCAGGGCCCACAGCTCCCAATTTCCCTACACTGCATGTTTTGATTCATGGGAGTTATCGCGCTCCTTGAGATCATACCCCCACTTTGCGTCCTAAAGCAACAACACGTGTGCACATCTTTCCTTGGAGTCTCTCAAGGAAGCTGTTTTTTCCATTTCTAATCTACTTCTTTTTTCTTAAAGGGAGCTTTCCATGCACATCTCCACAGAAGCCCAACACTTTCTTCAAGAGAGAGATATCATCTGCCATGTTGTGCCCTGCAGCTTCTTTCCTCCTCTTTTCTCCAGACCTCACTGGTTCAGAGTGGGGCTTTACTTTCATTTAGTGTGGACTAAAATATCTATTTAGATTGAAACATTTGTTGCAGAGGGAGCTGTAAGAACCCACATCGTGGGACATAGAAAACTGCCTGCCATTTGTTCTAGCTTCCACCTATCAGGTTACAAACATCAAAACACTGTAGAGTCAGGTTTCAGATAAAAACATCAATACACAACTACATTTTTGTAACACCTGACTATTCTAAAAGTTGAATCCTTATCAAGTTCTCCTGAGAAGCCTAAATGACATGATAGTCTCTAATGTTTCTCAACATTTTTCTTTCTGTTCTTCGGAATCTAGGTCAAGGGATTCTTCAGAGTACATATCTTACAGGATAGTAGATTTATTCTTATACCCTAGCAATAAGGGAAATTATAGAAAAATAAAAAATATTTAGTATACATACATATAAAATATCGCGTTAATATATCTTCTCCTTCCCCCTCTCTCTTCCTTTCCCTCATCCCTCTCACTCTGTTGTTTCCTGTATTCCTTAAGTAATCATGTACTAAACATCTAATCTACATCAGCACCTGTGCTGTGGCCTGGAAATATAAAAATAAATGTGTTGCATTCCTCATCCCACCCCCAAGCTGTGGCTGTTTTATGATAAAGAAAGACATAAAAATATTATCAAGCATAATAACATAGAGTGTTACATGATCTATTATGGAAACACAATGTGGGAAGTATTTAACTTTATCTGAAATAGGAAGACAACTAAGTTAGTGACTGTGACTTACTGTTGAAGAAGTTACTCAAATTTCTTTAGTATTCTAACAAGGTAAAGGTACTCCTTATTTATTCTATGTATAACCGAGCACTGCACAAGGTTATACTGAGGTTTGTCATACGAGTAAAAGTATAATTGAAAATAAATAGGATGAGAACAATTAACTGGCAGTATAAAGGGTCAGTGTATTTTTAAAACTGATTATTTTCTGGAAATATTGCAAAGCATCAAAATTAGGATATTTTGTGATCATTCCATTGTAAAATCCAAAAATCAATATAGTAGTTAATTTATGTACGAATTAGGATACCAAAAAATATGAGAATCTTAAAATAAATTCATGAATTATGGAGACTGTGGAGAACTATAGGTGACTTTTTGATGTATAAAGAACAATGCTTAGAGTTGAAACACCATGACAGAAATGGTGGTGGGTCAGGAGAATAGAATGTTTACAGTGGTTTTGAGTAAGGGCTCTGAAGTTATAAGCCAATGTATTAATCCCACCACTAGAATATAGTGTGCCACATGACCATCTTCAAAAAAGTTTTTCTCTCTGTTTTGATTTCACCATCTATAAATCAATAATTCAAGATGATACAGCATTTTGTTTATAGTTTTGTTATTATGGCTCGATAAGAAAATGCTTTAGCACAGTCCATAGCATATACAATAACCCCAATCATTATTAACTTATCATTAGTATTATATAAAAAGCAAGCTATGAACAATATGACTCTGGCAATTTAATCTTAACTCCCAACAATATGTAAATATTTTTTTCTCCATGTGACCTGAAATTTCCAAGATTTTATTAATGTGTACAGTTGAGGAACATACAACAGAGCAAGGTATTTATTTTTTTAGTATGTCATTCTTCTCTGTATTATTTTTATCTTCAACAGCACATGTTTGTAGTACATAATGTTTACCTTCCTTATACAGAGTTGGTATTTGTACAGAACACATTTTAATTCCTTTTTTATTACTCCTTTCCTCTTTGCCCTCTCCCTTCCTTCCATCTCTTGATCTTCTTCCCACCTGAGAAATATATATTTTACTGCTTTCTATTATTTTAAGCCATTATTATTTAATATAGCTTGATATTCAGTCTCAAAATATGAAAAATATCATATGAGAACACATTAATATTCCCTTTGTGAAGCTTTATTTCCTTTACTAAAAATAATTTTCTAAGCAATATAGCTTCAGAACATCTTGGTTAGAAGTTTTAGGATACTTATAGCAAATGCATCCCTTTTGAGAAAGTTAAAATGAGAGTTATTGTGTTTTAAGGCATAAAAACCCTCCAGACATCTGTCCACAAGACCACTGGATGAATATCCTTACAAAACCAGTGGAAATTCAAGGGAATAGAGAATTGAAATTCTGGTTCTTTCCAGGAAAGTTCAATTAGAGATAGAGTGGCTCCATGTAGCTCAATTTATAAATAAAGATAGTTGCATTGGCCTAAAAGCACTGCATAGATGCCTACACATTTTATGGAAAACCAAATTGTTTCTCATTTGTGACTTGTGTGCATAGATATGTACATGATTGTAGCTGAGTTTTGTCTATGCAAAGTTGAGGAAGTGATACACCAAAAGTTGTTAGGTTAAGGATACTTCAAAGCAATTCACTGGAAAAACTAAAAAATTAAGGCGCTGTCTTATGGCTTCTCAGCCTATTGAAATACCATTTTGTATATAGTTATGTTGATAGGTAAATTTATAAGGCAAAACCCATGACCTCATGTGTAATTCACTAATAATGGATTTAGGATTTCCCTAACACAGAAATAGTTTGCATCTTCCTAACCGACCACCCTGCAACCCAATGCTATCCAGGCTGTTTTCTTTGGTATTTAAAAAGGAAGTTATATATACAACAGTTATGCTGGCTACAGGGACATTCACTGATAAGATTTCATTAAAAAGTTCATAGCAAGCCGTGCATAGTGGTACACTCCCATAATCTAGCACTCTGGGAGGCTGAGGCATAAAGATCATAAACTGCATCTCAGGCTGGGCAACATAACAACTTAGCAAGAACCTATCTCAAAATGGAAAAAAAAAAGAAAGAGAGAGAGAGAGAGAGAAAGAAAGAAAGAAAAAGAAAGAACTTTAAAGGGCTGAGGATGTGTGAAGGTCCTGGCTTCCATTCCTAGTACCAGTATATATATACATATTTTCAAAAGGTTGATAATAAAGGATAAGCAAAAGAAAGAAGTCACTGAAAAGATAGGATTCATTAAACAGAATAAAAAGAAAAAGGTCATACATGGATAAAGCTCACTTCCTCTACTACATGGGAAGAAGGAAGTTAGAAAAAATTTTTCAGATTTGATGGTAAAAGTTCTTATCTTTTGAAGATATTTATAAATAATACACAGTGTGTAAATACATCATCTATACTTATGCATAGTATAGAAGTATATGGAAATGATATACATACATATTAATAAAATATGGAATAAATATATTTTATGATTTGAAATTAGACTCAAATGGTACACATGCCAAGGATTAATAACAGAGATAAGGCACATCATTAGTTTGAGATGTCCACAGTACCATCATTCACTTATAGAAACATAATTTTTGTTGGAGACACTTTTGATCTTTGAAGAATTTAAAATTTATTATTAGGTATGAAATTTATATCTTTGCTATGGACTTAAGCAAGGTCATCTTGAGTATAGAACTGATAAAGCTGCATGGTTGTGAAACTTCCTGAGACAAAACAATTTTCCCACTGCTACCAGGGCCTTGAAAGAGTGTAAAAGGGAATGACTCTGGCCTCCTGCAGCATTTGCTATAAATGGTGACTAGACAATTTTGAACTAATACTCACAAATTATTATAAAGTCTTTGTTAAAAGGTAACAGATTTGTAATTTATTTATGTATGATTTTAATCTGATATTCTAATTATCAGTTTTTTATCAATTAAAATGTGTACAATATATATTTTTAAAGAATTGAAAGAAAACTATTCCTATTAGTCACAACATTTTCAAATTTTAAAGTGTAGATAGATAGAGAGTCTGTATTCATTCAATATATGAAAAAAATACTTGTAAAAATTTTTGCTGCAACCAGGAAGCAAGCCCTCCCCGTGAACCAGCACCATGCACAGGCTGCTAGTGGCAGGGGGACAGCCAGACCCAAGCCTTTCCCCATGAGTCAGTGCCATTTGCAAACTGCGGGGGAAGAGAGCAGGATTCACCAGGAATTAAGCCCTCCCTGTGCCACACATGGGCTGCCACTGGTGGGGGGACAGCCAGGCCCCAACCTTTCCCTGTGAGTCAGCACCATTCGCTGTCTGTAGAGGGAGAGAGCAAGGATTCACCAGGAAGCAAGCTCTCCCTGCCATCCAGTGCCATGTGCAAGCTGCTGCCAGCAGGGGGACAGTCAGGCCCCAGCCCCTTCCAGTACCTAGGCTGGCAAACAAGTAAGCAGCTAACTGATTCAGAGAAACACAGGCTGCAATGATAGTTATTGAGGTGAAATGCAATTTGATGCTTGTGGTGTTTTGGTGATTCACTAACACTGCAGGTCAGGGCCAGTGGTCTGATCATCTGTTTAGAGGATAGCAGTATGCAACGTGGCATCTAGGGGAGATCTCCTTCTGAGGGTGGTAGCCACTGTTGATTCCCTATTGTTTTATTTTGAAGTCCTATATTGTTTTCATTGTTTTGTTGAGTTGGGTTTTGTTCTGTTTTGTTTTGTTTGATTTTGTTACATCTGATGGCATGAGCAGTTATTTCAAAGATAGCAAGATATATTTTGGTAGCCATTTTGTATTTACTACTGTCTTGTTTTGAAGTCCTTTATTGCGTTCGTTGTTTTGTTTTTATTGGCTCTATTGTGTTCTTTTCTGTTTGATTTCTACTATATCTGAAGGTGTCTGCAGCTATTTTGAAGACAACAAGAGGCATTATGGTAACTATTATTGATTTTGTATTGTTTTGAAGCCCACATCAGTTACACTGGTTTGTTTTGATTGGTTATATTTTGTTTTCTTATCCTTGGTTGTATCCGCTTTAAAATAAAATAAACAAAAAATTTTATTGTATATAAAGCATACTTACTGCCCAATTTCCATGCTTAGGATATTTTTTACAAAGTTTTTTCAAGTAATTAGATATTTGGTAAAAGGATAATTCTTTGCTTACATATATCTGTTCCTTACCAGGCACTTTGAAATTGTAACGTAACCAAAACAAGTATTTTGAGAATAACAGCAACTTCCAACCTCATTGATTACATGGTGATATTCAAGTAAAAATATTTTTAATGTCATCTATAAAAGAATATCAAGAAAACCACTTACCTTTAAAGTTGACTAGTTTATGACTTCGTTTATATTTTACTTTATTTTTGCCTATTCCTTTTTCTTTTGAATTAATTGGTCACTTAACTAACATGCTGTCACTATGGATTCTGGTACCACCCATACAGTACCTGTATTTTGTCCTTGTTAAATGCTCAAGCTGAAAGACAGCTACACACATAGGCTTGTAGGACACTCCTCAGAACCGAAGATGAATGAACTGTCACCCTGATGAGCCTGGAGAACACAGCTGCTCTGCAGAGCAGAATGTGCTGGCTCCATCAGCCTCTCAACCTAAGAGAAGGTTACAAATGTACATGCACTTGCATGTGTTCGATTACAACCAAGCCAAACCACATCTATGGTTTTTAATAAGTCAAGTTATTTAGCATATGTGGAATCACAGATTTAAGGCTTGATGTAGTCTGTTGTGCTAACTAAGCATACAATGAGGACTCCCCAGACGTTCATCAGCATTGCCAGATCTTTAATGCTTTGAAAGCGCTCTTCAGCTTGGTTCTGTCACTGCTCAGAAGATTAATTACACGTCAAGACAATAAGCCATAAGTGTTCTGAGGGAGTTATGGCAGTATATCATTCCAATGATCTGTGGCTAGTAGACTACTGGGAGGCTTGTTTTGAACTGCACTTTTCAATCCATCTCATGTGCTTCAAGGGTGCACCGAGGCATGGCAGAGCTGGAAACACTTCGATTCCCCTAAAAGTACTCGTTAAGCACCTGAGCCCATGTCTTACATGTTTCTGGAGAGTCTAATGACACTATAAGAGCTATAACACTTATTATTTACTTATTGAGCACACAGATGTCCAAGGCCCAGTGGAAAGGTGAATAAGGGAATAAATTTTGACCAAAACTTTGCACTTAAAGCTTAAGTGATGAATAAACTTGTTGAACTCTGTGTAGTTGATTTTACTATATACAAGTATATTTTAGTGATAGAATTGTAGCACTAATGATGATGGTTCTAATGGCAGAAGGAAAATATTTTCATAGTTCATTATGAAATGTATGAACCAATAAAAAAACATAAGTTTCATTGATTATTGCAGTTACTAGAAGGAAATACATAAAGCATTATTCAAGAAGAATTTGTACTATTTAAATATAGCAATATAATGGTCAAAGAATGATATGACTTTCAGGTAGTACATTAAAACTAAGCTATAAGGAAATAATGATATAAAGACAGATGACATTCTTAATGCAGTACTTTATATTTTATATGTAACAGAATTTGTGTTAACATAAACTCATTGTGAAATAACTAATTATTGCAGTTCCAGTTCATTCAGGATTTGTTTAACAGAGCTACTCTCAAAATATCTTCATGTTCTTCAAAAAAAAAACTATCCTAATACATAAGTAATAGTAGTGATAATTATGAAAATTTGAGCAAACTTATATATCACTGAAATGATAAACTTACATATTACAGTTTTCTATACTAATTCTAAATCATCATTCATGATGCTTTTTCAAAGCAGTCCCTAAAATTCATCTTTCAAGATTATGGGTGCTTAATTACCAACAGGGATTGAATATAATAAAAATGCTTTTCTAAAAAAAGTTTCATAATTTAGACTCTTTCAGTAATTTTAAAATGGCTTTCCTTGTCATTAGTTTAAAATAATTTGCTTTCAACTACATTTCCACAGAATAAAATATTAGCACTTGTCATTTGTTTTTCACTTGCAATTGAGCCTCTGAAGTCTGATTGCCTCTCTGTGAAAGTCATTGGTGTTCCTGCTCTTCAGCAGTTTTCTCACTGCATTTTGTATTTATTGTGTAGACAACCATCTCCCTCACAGGGCACATCCAGGTAACAGTGACTCTTCCTGGGGAATTCTTTTTCCATGCTGGGTACTGGTTTATTTGAAGATGAATGCAACTTGTCTTATAGAAAGCAAAAAATAAGAAGGAAGGTAAGTGACTGGAAAGGTTAAGTATGGAATCTAAAAGCCTGCAGTCTCTTGCCGTAACAGGCAAAGTTTCAGAGAGTGACGGATTTGATTTTCTCAAAGGCATGTTTTATTGTAGTTAAAAAATATTATATATGTATACATATATATACATAGATATATCAGTTAATTAGACATAAAAACTAGCTCCATGAAGTCTCTGCTGAGCAAAACCATACTTGTAGTGAAGAGTTAGCATATCAGATGCTATACAAAACTTGGTTTTACCAACATTCTTGAAATATTTAATTATTGTTGTAATTTTTTAAAAGCTCAATGTTTTGTTGAAGGTATTGATTTTCTAGCATTTGGTCTAAATTAGGTATTTTTTCAGAATATTATGACATAGCAGTGATGGATATGATGTATTGGACACTCGATATTGTCAGGCACTGTGCTATGAACTCTTTATCCATTATCACATTTATCCATAACAGAATCCCTATGTGGCAAGTGTTGTTTTCCTTATTTTATACATTTGGAACCTAAGCACAGATAATATGTAGCAAATAATGCTATATAACTAGTACTTCCTAGAGTGTAATTTTAAACATCCTTTGATAAATCCCCAGTACAGACTCTTTATTATGTAGAGCTGACTCCATAAAATGTATCACCATGTTAAAGTTTCTGTACCAACTATTTACAAATGACAGTTTATTTTTTATAAAGCTAAACATAACAATGAATGAGCTTCAAAAATGTAACAACAGCCAGGCGTGGTGGCCCACGCCTTTAATTCCAGTACTCGGGAGACTGAGGTAGGAGGAGCGTTGTGAGTTCGAGGTTGGCTTGGGCTACAATGCTAGCGCAAGGCTGGCCTGAGCTACACAGTGCGACCCTGCTTCAAAAATTAGGGCTGGGAGTTTGGCTCAGTAGCTTAAGCATCTGCCCTGGTAGGTACGAGGTTGTGAGTTCAATCCCCAGTGCTGCAAAAAAAAAAAAAAAGAAAAAGTAACAACAAAAGGTTAATCTGTATGGTGCAGTCTTAGATACATAAGAAGCACTGCTTACCATTAGTAGGACAATTTGAGCTGTCTGATGAAGGAAGAAAGAAAGGTTGGGTCAGATGTTCAGCCTCCTGAGTAGAAGGATGTGCTGTGATGGTTTTGCTGCATGTACTTTGTATATTTGGTACAAATCTTGTCCATTTCACTTGTCGCCCCATGCTTCTTGAGGGAATTATAAACAGAAGGAACTCCTGCAAATGAGCACCAAGGAACTCTTTACTGTTATCAAGGCCTATTCTCAAAGATCGTACATGTCTCTCTGGGAAAGGTTAAATTTGACCATGTGGTCTTGTGAGGCTTGGGGTCAAAGACAACCGTCAGTGTTTCACCAGTTATAAATTTTAATCTGAGCAGAGCTGAGCTGTCCAAAATGAAACTGTACCAGGAGAATCCATGTGACATTGTAAAATCTCATTCCTAATCTTTCTTGCTAACAACAGACATGGGCCAAATAGTGAACTAAGTACTGGCCATTGAATTAGTCCTCCATCTTTTTCACAATGTGAGATAAAGAAATTTGGCCAGGTGTAAATCAAGTAACTCAGTATCCCTGCACTTTACACTTATCAAGGCCAGAGGAAAAGATGAGAACTTTATCCCACTTTACATAATGTGTTTTCCAAGGCAAACTGGGAGCTGCGCAGGCACTCATGTTTTCTGTGGAAAGTGGGTGATGGAAAAAATGATCAGTAATCCTCTGCTCTTTCTGAATTGGAAAGAGTCTGTTATTAACTTGAATCAGATTCACACACATGGTACATGTGCTCACAGAAGAATATTGGAAAGAAACAGATGTGTCACCTTTGCTGTAGATTTTCTTTTTTATTATTATTATTATTATTATTATTGCAAGAACTAGTCCTACCTTTTATTTCTTTGGCAGAAAATTGCCCTATAACGTACAACTGACTTTCATAAAATATCAGTATATTTGAAATGCCAGATGGAGACCTTCATCTTGGCAGTTTTGAGCTGTTCTTTTCCATTTTAGAGGCTCAGAATGAATACTTATCTTGTCAGTTTATGCTGTATTGTACAAAGGCTCTGTTTTGTGTAAATGAATGTCAATCAATTTAGAACAAATTGATTTCCTTCTCTAAAAATGAAATATCCTACCCTACAAATAGATGCTTTCCATGAATGTGTCATTTACATTTGGTTTCTGACCTCAGCTTTCTCTATTGATTGTAACATATAAGTATTCATACTTTCCATCTTCAGATATGAAAGTTGTCTGCTTACTATTTTCTCACCCAAGGTCTTTCCTATATTATGTGTGTTACATCTGAATAACTCTCCAATTCTTGCAGCTTGAATCTTATAGAATACATTGCAATTTGCTCCAATTCCAGAGAGTAGCAGGGTGAGCAGTTAAAAGTGATAGGGGAGAAAGAAAGGAAAGAGGAATGTATTGAAAACCAACTTTAGAAATAAGAATGTAACTGATAGTGTATAGCTTACAAATGCCATTTCTTGAAATTTAGGCTTACACTGAAACCAGACGTGTGAGAGGAGACAATTACAGGCCTGAATAGAGTTAGTTTTGTATTTCCATCTCATAGCTAGGACTATTGTACTGCTTTTTCCCCTTTGCAATTACCTTCAATTCTTTTCTTTTTTTTTTCTTGAGCTGTTGATCATCATCCTTAGCCCATATATTTGTTACTGCAACAGTGGGAAAAAGAAAAATCTGTGGTCTCAAAGAAGCTTTTTCTCCCTAAAACTGTAAACCTCAGTGGTGTACATGTTGTGTGAGTTACTTTTCTCCACTGACATAATTGTGATTTGTTATATTGAAATTTTAGAACTCACAGCAAAATCTTACCCATGATTCACTGGTTGAAATGTTTGGCAATACATTTGAACAGCTGGCTTTTGCTTTTTGAAAGAATTGATTGCAGAAATTCCTCTTGTAGAAATCAAACTACAGGTTTGTTCAAGAAAATGTACATTTTCTACAATATGAATTGCTACAGTCCAACAATATGAATATACTTAGTAGACAAAAGATAATTTTAGTGGAAAAATATTGGAAACTTCCTAGAATTACCTGATGCTAGAAGTGTACAATGATTTGATGGAATGCTATACAACTGGGAAAAAAACAAAAAGACCTCTACATACACAATGATGTCGGGCAACTCACAGAATGTAATTGTTGAGTAAAAAAAAAAA